>JAQZBX010005422.1:0-56470 GCA_029593785.1 Cabassous unicinctus
TAGATTCTTGGATATGGATCTGAATTAGGAAATAATTTTGTGTTCCCAGGTCTTCTGTAGTAGGATTTATCTTAACTCCCCAGTTATCGACACAATAGTGGGAAAAAGGTCTTAACAGAGGAGAAAAACATTTTAACTGCCAAGCTGCTCTTAGGTTGGTGCAAAAGTAATTGTGGTTTTGCATTGTTGAAATTTGTTTGATATTGGAATACTTTCTTAAATAAATGTGGTTATGTTATACATCATTTTAATGTGCATTTCTAACTTTATATTTTTTTGCTAATGACATTACTTGCTTTTTTTAAAATATATATTTTGGACTGTGGAAATGATATTAGACAAAAAGCAAATTCGAGTGATTTTCTTATTTGAGTTCAAACTGGGTCATAAAGCAGCGGAAACAACTCGCATCATCAACAACACATTTGGCCAAGAACTGCTAACAAATGTACAGTGCAGTGGTGGCGCAAGAAGTGTTGTAAAGGAGATATGAACCTTGAAGATGAGCATAGTGGCTGGCCACTGGAAGTTGACAAGGACCAACTGAGAGCAATCATCGAAGCTGATCCTCTTAAACTACAGGAGAAGTTGCCAAAGACCTCAATGCTGACCATTCTACGTTCGGCATTCAAAGCAAATTGGAGAGGTGAAAAAGCTCAACAAGTGGGTACCTCATGAGCTGACTGAAAATTTAAAAAATCGTCATTTTGAAGTGTTGTCTTCTCTTATTCTATGCAAAAACAATGAGCCATTTCTCAATCGGATTGTGATGTGTGACGAAAAGTGGATTTTATACAACAACTGGCAACAACCAGCTCAGTGGCTGGACCAAGAAGAAGCTCCAAAGCACTTCCCAAAGCCAAACTTGCACCAAAAAAAGGTCATGGTCATTGTTTGGTGGTCTGCTGTCGGTCTGATCCACTACAGCTTTCTGAATCCCAGTGAAACCATTACATCTGAGAAGTATATTCAGCAACTTGATGAGATGCACCAATAATTGCAATGCCTGCAGCCAGCATTGGTCAACAGAAGGGGCCCAATTTTTCTCCATGACAACACCCTACTGCACGTCACACAACCAATGCTTCAAAAGTTGAACAAGTTGGGTTATGAAGTTTTCCCTCATCCACCATATTCACCTGACCTCTCGCCAACTGACTACCACTTCTTCAAGCACCTCGACAACTTTTTGCAGGGAAAATGCTTCTATAGCCAGCAGGATGCAGAAAATGCTTTCCAAGAGTTCATCAAATCCCAAAGCACGGATTTTTATGCTACAGGAATAAACAAACTTATTTCTTGCTGGCAAAAATGTGTTGATTGCAATGGTTTCTATTTTGATTAATAAAGATGTGTTTGTGCCTAGTTATAATGATTTGAAATTCACGGTCCGAAACCGCAATTCCTTTTGCACCAACCTAATACGTTGAAACCAACAAAAAAATGATGTGCAAAATTAGAAGCACTATTTTTTAAATAAGATTTTTATTGAAGTATATCATTTATACATGAACATACATGAACAATAAGTGTATAGTAAATGTTGTGAACTTACAAAACAAACATGCATAGCATCATACAGAGCTCCCATACATCACCCCACCACCAATACCTTGCATTGTTCTGAAACTTTTGTTCCAAACTATGAAAGCACATCTTCAAAACATTAGTAACTATAGTCCATATCTTACATGTGGTGTATTTTTCCTCCAACCCACCTGCTTATTAGCACCCTGTATTAGTATTATACTTTCGTTATAGTCCATGAGAGAACATTTCATATTTATTAACCACAGTCCATCTTCCATCACTGGATTCCCTGTGTTATACAGTCCCATGTTTTGTACAATCCATTCAAAGTGTACACTCAGTGGCTTTCATTACGCATCATAAAGTTGTGCTGTCATCACCTCATTCAATTTTAGAATGTTTTCATTACTCCAAAAGGAAAAAATCTCATGCCCCCTTATAACTTCCTACAGTTGAATCTTAGAATCAATATACAGTGTATCTTCTTTGACATTGCTGCAAAATGTTACAATATTAGTTAACTATCATCCATAAGTTACATAGTTGTAATTTTCCCATGTATCACCATATTCTTAACACTTTGTATTAGAACATTCTTATACTATTTACCACAATCTTCATCCACCACCAAAATCACTGTTACACATACCCTAGATTATTCTCTAGTTTCCTTTCAATTGATATTTACATCCACAGACTATTCCTGTCAGCCACAATCACATATATAAATCAGCAGTGTTAGTTATACTCACAATAATGTGTTACCATCAATTCTATTCATTTCCACACTTTTACGAAAACCTTATTAAAAATTCTATGTACATTGAGCATCCGCTCCTCTTTTCAACCCAAATTCTGTTTCCTAGTAACCTATATGCTAGAGTTTACCTCCTTGAGTTTATTCATCCTATTCGTTTCATATTAGTGAGATCATACAAGCACTCTTTTTTTTCCTTGGGTCCTGCACTTAAGGTTACTAAAGTTCTAGTGCCCCACCTCATAGAATTTTTTCGATCGGTTACACAGCTCTTAAGAAGTCAAAAGGGAATTACCTAAAGTCCTAGGTTCATCGGGCCATTTCATATTTCCATATTGATTGCCCAGACCTACAGTAACTACGGAGCTACGTGGATCCCTAGGATGCTGTCGGGTCATTTAAAAATTTCTGCGTTTAGAGTTGGGATTATAAAAATGTGTATATGGGAGGGGGCGGAGAGGGGTAGGTGTGACACATTTTCCCATCTATAGAGGTATGCTTTAAGCGCAGGCAGCGGCTGCTGCGGCTCCCACGTGGCAAATTCAGATTGCGCAGCGTCGGGACCTGGGTGGGTGGGTGGAGGCGGGACTGCAGACCTCTCCCTTGGTCTCCGGTCCTATCCTCCGGCCTTCCTGGGCGCGGGATCGGTCCTCCACCGCCAGGGGGCGGGAGCGATTTCCCGGTGGCAGGGACCCATTGGTCGCGGCGGGGAATCGGGGAGGAGGCCCAGCGGCGAGCTGGCTTCCTCCAGGCCACTCGTGGGGGTGAGGGGAAACCGGAGGAACCCGGGAGGAAGCGGAGGAGGAGTGGCGGAGCGAGCGGGAGGCGGCAGTGGCTGGTCCCGTGGTCCTCCAGCAGGACTGACCGCTGGGAGACCGGAGAGGCGGGCGGGAGGCCGGTGAGACAGACGGGGAGGCGGACGGAGACGCCGCCGGGGGCGGGGAGGGATGGAGGGAGGGAGGGTGAGGTAGCCGGACACCCACCTTTTCATCCAAGCGCACATCCTGCTGTCCTCGGTCGGGGGCGGGCTCCAGGGCACACCCTGGTCTCCGTGGCGCCTTCCGCTGGGGAGAGGGCACGAGCAAGACTGGCGGACTCGGGCGCAATGGGCTGGGGGTCCGGGCCGCCGCCCGGGCACAGGCACCCCTGGCCGGGCGTCCTCTCCGAGGCTCCGCGGCGAGCGGGGCGACGCCTGCACCTGGCGCTGGGTCTCCGCGCTCCTGCCTCGGGCTCGCACCTGGAGCGCGCGCTTAACGCGATGGCCCCAGCTCTGAAATGTGGGCTGAGCGTTCTAAGGAAGACCGGATAGAGTTGGCTGTTGCATATGAACTCTGGAGTGTCGTCTTGGCTCAAGTCACTTAAGTTTTAGTGTTTCCTAAACTGAACCTACATGTTATTTTTAAAACCTATCCAGTCCATTGGTGTTCGGTGCCATTGATGATGTGCTATTCCTTTTTTTTTCTTCATTTGTTTGCTACTCCGTCTTCACAGTTTTGTATCATGTATGAAAGATTTCTGGTACCCCTAGATCCAAATATTATGAATAATGGATTGACGATTTGAAATTGAGATCTCCAGCTGTGATTTTTTTAAATTAGCGTTTTCATCACCCTCTACATTTTTGAAATGAAGTATAATAGAGAACTGCTATCTAATTGACAGAACTTTTTCTTTATTTTCCTTTATTTAGTCAAAATACATAGATCTGAGGTCTAAGAACTTAAAAGTGCCTGCATAAAGATACAGTAACACTAGATAACATTCTATTGCTTACTATGTAGTCTCTCTGCTCAGTGCTTTCATATACACATTTATTTAATCCTCACAGCAACCCAATTTATCCCTCCAATTTTTCAGCTGAAAATATGAACGCTCAGAGAGGTTAAGTAAAAGTTGTTGCTGACAGCAGATCCCAGACCCTTTGGATCCTTGATTATCTTGCCGGACTAGCGGTGTACTGTAACATTTTCCAAGTTTTTGGAAACATTACTGTTATTCATGCAGTTCATTAGTGGAATACAAAGAGGTTTCAATTATACTTAGAAAATAAAAGTTAATAACTCACCTAGTGCTATTCAGCAAGAAATTGACAAAATCAGCATCCGGTTTTGGTCACTTCAACTGCTTCTTCTAGGGCCTGCCAGTCGAGTTCTCTGACTGTTTAAAGATACAATATTTTCAGTTTTCTACAGGTGTGAGAAGCTTTGTTTCACAGATTCTGTGTAATATTTTCTCAGCTCATTTCTTGATAGTAAGAAATTTTAAAACATTGCCCCAGTGATTCTCAAACTGAGGACCTCAGAATAATCAATGGGGCTTTTGGAAAGGACACAGGCCAGGTTCTCTGAAATTTCTATTGTAGGAACTTCCTTTTCAAAAGGGAGTCAGAATAAGATTAAGAGCCACTGGGTTAAAGAGACTTTCAAAATATACATAACGGATGATTTATTACAATTAGAACGTTGTAATACCTTGAGCATTGCTATCTAATTAATCTTTTCATAATTTATGAAGATGCATTAAAAAGGAAGAGGTAATTGGAGAGAGGGCCAAAGGGCTAGGAGACTGATAAATGGCAAAAAGGAGTGTTCCTTGTGGGAACTCATAAGAATATCATATTTTCTATCACATATTTTAGGTTTTAAATGTCTTTCAAAAAATTTTATTCATAAAAAATTAGAATGCTGGCTTATGAAACAAAACAAATTAGAGTATCTTCTATGTCCTGGTAATTATAGATATTTTAGATCCTGTGAGTAAGACAACCTGACCCCTCACAAAGTTACTCACTTTTTCTAAGGCAGTGAGGCTTTTTTCTTTTTTATTCCATTTTAAAAATATTTCTTAAAACTGAAAGGTAAAAGGCCCAAAAAGCAAATGCGGTCTTGGGTCTCATAAAAAATTCATCTAGCTCAGAGCTTAGTACAATTTGTTTTGAATTTAGTCCAGAAAGTTTCCTGGCCTGAGGACAGATAATTTGGGTTTTAAGCAGTAGTTCTGCATTTACCTTTCTTTATGAATGGCATTAACCAAATTACTTAATATCACACAATGCCTTATTTTCTAAATCTGATTCCCAAGATCTTCAAACTTCAAAAGAAGACTTTGTGATTTCATGCAGTGCCTGAATTATCATCCATTGACTTTCTCTCAGAGGAGGAAATTGTTTCCATACCTCCCAGTCTCCATTGTTTACTCCATCAGTATTCTTTCATTCTCTTCATCGGCTTGCTCCGTTATTCTTATATTACTTACATGTCCTTTTTAGTAATCTAATTAATTTCATCATCTGCCGTTGGTGATTTTTCTGGTTTACTCTGGTGATTTTCTTTTCAATTTTGTTTTTTTTTTCCAAAAACGTAAAATTCATCTAATATCAAATGAACTCTTTTAATGTGTACAATTCATTGGCATTTAGTGCATTCACAATGTTGTGTAACCGTCACCTCTCTCCAGTTCCACAACATTTTTGTAACCTCAAAAGGAAACCCCATACCCATTAAGCAGTTACTCCCCATTCTGCTCTCCCCAACCCTTGACAACCACTAATCTGCCCTGTCTCTATGGATTTACCAATTCTGGATATTTCATATAAATCGGATCACACAATATATGGTCTTTTATGTCTGGCTTTTTTCATTTGACATCATGTTTTCAAGTTTTGTCCACTTTGTAGCATGTATCAGTTCTTCATTCCTATTTCTGGTTGAATAGTATTCCACTGTATGTTTATCCATTCTTCATTTGATGGACATTTGGGTTATTTTCACTTTTTGGCTATTATGAGTACCTCATTTTGTTTATCCGTTCATCCCTTAATCCACTCTGGTGATTTTTCATGTGCTAGTGAGAAAAAATTATATGGACCTCTCTAGCAATGCTTTGGTTCCTAAATTAATTATGGTTGTATGTTCTACAAGGCTTGTTATGGTAGTATGGTATCAGGTGTACTAAGCTAAGTAATAATACTATTAATTACCTGCAGTAAGTGATCATTAAAAGTGACTTTTAAGGATATATGGTCAGTAGAAATGAATTTTTCACATTTCAAAATTTATAGAAGTTTCTAACTACCTGTTGTTTGTAAATGGCTGCTAACTTGGATTCAGATTTGTTCTTTGTTTTTTGTGGGGTTTTTTTGGTAGAAATGGTGTGCTAATATTACGTTTATTCCAGGAACTTTGGGCGGTGGAAACACGCTGCACCTCCATTTCTTCACATTGGTTTGACTGACAAGATTATTTTTGCCCTGGTACACTTCAAGTCTGCAGACTGCTTAAAGACAGTATAAGTGGAGTGGATATAGGGATTCCATACAGTTATTCAAAACTGGAACCTGTAGCTTTTTATTTTATATAATGTAAAATAGTTATGAGATGAAGATAATGAGTTAGGCTATATGTAAATTTGTGCCTTTCTCTAATCTCTTTTGCAGTACTTGAACTGGACTCTTCCTTACTTAAGTTCAACTTCTAATTGCTAAAATCTTTTGTTTTATTCTTACCATTTTCACCAATAATAAATATCTATTTCTCTCTCTCCTCTCTCTCTCTGGACAGTGCAGAAAAAAGGTAGTTTTGATTACAATGTTTAAACAAATTATTGTAGAACTCTGAAGGAATAAGCAGAACTAAATACCACTTTGTAGGTGTTTTCTGTTTTTGGTATGTCCGTGCCCTCAGTTACAGAAATCTGATCACCATTTCCTTTCTTCAACTGGACTATAACTTTTTAAACAAAATTCTGCTTGATAGAGAAGAAGAACTGCAAGAAAACATTTGGGTGGTTTAAAATATAGTACTCTGTTTTTAACAGCTCAATTTATTGATACATGATAATAAAGCATAAATCCATCCAAAGTATACAGTCAGTGGTATTTGATATAATCACATAGTTGTTCATTCATCACTTCAGTCATTATTAGAGCACTTTCATTATTCCAATAATAATAATAAAATAGACAAAAAAAAAAGCAAACTCACACCTCTCAATCTTTATGCTTCCCCTGCCATATATAGCTGCCTTTCTCTTTCTATCTCTAATTTATTTGTGTTTATATCTTGTAAAAAGTCTTATATATGCAATATTACCCATATTTGTATTTCACATGAGGTTTCACTCTGTTATACAGTCCCATGTTACATTTTTAAGCTTTCCTTCTAGTAATATATATGTCTTTAGACTTTCCCTTTCAACTACTGTCATATCCATATAATAGTTCTGCTTGTCACAAACACCATGACATGCTCTCACCATTTCCATTCATTTCCAAAGATTTGGAAACAACCTTTTTACCAATCCTGCACAGATTAACCCTTAGCTTTCCATTCTCTACCCTCCTTTTAATTTCTGGTGACCTATATTCTAATTATTAGCTCCATGAGTTTACACAATATATTTAATTCATAATAGCAGAATCATACAGTATTTGTCCTTTTGTGTCTGGCTTGCTTCACTCAACATTATGTCCTCCAAGTTCAGCCATGTTGTCATATGTTTCATGACTACTTTTTATGGCTGCATAATATTCCATTGTGTATATACACCACAGTTTGTTTATCCATTCATCAGTTGATGGACACTTGGGTTGTTTCCATCTTTTGGCAATCGTGAATGATACCACTCTGAACATAGGTGTGTATATATCTATTCATGTCACTGTTCTCTCTTCTGGATATATACCTATTGTAAGCAAGAGTTCTGTCTTATTCCTTGCTAGTGTCTCCAGATTTATCATTCCTGGCCTCTCACTCCTCAACCCCTCAGGAGACCTGGCCTAGAGGCAGGCTGATTTCCATTCATTGTTCAAGAAAAAATTAAAATTCTTGTCATTTGAATTTTATCTTCTGGCTTTTTTTGGCTTAGATCTGCCTCACTTTTCTCCCCAAACTCCTCCGTGTGTTGGGATTGGTGTAGTGTAGATCTAAAGTTTCAGCTCTAAGCATGAATGAGAATCAGCTGGGGAGCTTATTAAATATGCTAGCATTTTAACCCCCATTCCTTGGGATTCTTATTCTGCAGCAGGGCTCAGGAATTTGCATCTTAAACACATCAACACATCCGTGATTCTGGTCTCCCTGCTGGGGGTGACATTGTAGTTAAAACTTTAAAGAACTAGATAAGCTGTTTCATTGGATCTAAGATACTATAGCTTATAAGGTACACCATTGTTTTATATATTATTAAGAAACATAAGTGTGATTGTAAGTTTCATCCTGATTTCAGACCTGTTATGATAAGGGAAGCAGTGTGCACCTTAGAATCAATAAAATAAGGAGTTAGGTTCCTGAGGAACCACACAACCCTCTTTTTGTGTTAAAGGGTTATAAGACATTGGGGCTATTAGATAAAAGAATTATAACTATGTTTCTTCAGACCTTGACCACGTAAAACATTTGTAAAAAATAGTTTAATGTAAGGTAAGCTTTCTTGATATTTATTTGTAGTGAAGATATTAGTACTGACTTTGTTTTCATGTGCAACTTAGGTATATTTTGGGGTGTGATGTGCTTTAATTTGGTCCCAAGTTCTTTTCATCCTGCACGTTTTCAAGTTATTTGCCTGTCGGTGGTTCAGTTCAGAAGTCTTATTTATTCTTTGCACTTCAGTGATTTCCATTTTGTAATTACAGTCCACAGATATTTATTTAATGTCACATGGACATCAGGTATGGCATGATCATTTACTTTCTATTTTACTACCACTTTTTTTCTGTTAGAGAGTCCATACCCTTATTAATGCCAGTTGGTTGATTACACACGTATATACTAGCCACCACTATCCTATAGTAGTATTAATTGGGGTAGGCACCAAATCTGTATCAGTCTGGCTGCCAACTCAAAGAGAAATGCTATTGGGTGCTTACTGTGTACTGGATAAGAGAATGTCTGTAGATCAGAACAAACCTTTACCTGCTAATGAGAATCTACCTGATTATGGTGCTTCCTTCAGTGGCGTCATCTTGGAAAATGAAGTATCTTTGCCAGGAAAAAGTTTCTTAGCTATGTTAGATTTGAGGAAGGAGGAGTAGAACATGTGCCCATTTTGTTTTTAATCCCTTAAAGTACTTACTGAAACATGGTGAAATTGGCCACCTTCAATAAATCAGAAGTCTGATCTGCCTCATTGCTGAAGGGGAAGGAACTTCAGCTTTGCTTAGCTGATTCACATTGGTTGAAGGTGTTCTATATGGAATAGTTAACATTGAGATGAATCATGTTGAATTACTTTTGCTCTCAGAACATAGCATGTAGGGTCTGGCAGGCTTGGCTACTTCTCCCTCGATTTTGAAGTCCTTGGGGCCAAGTCGGGCTCGGTTGGGCACTTGCATGTTTTAGCAGGACACGTTCCCTAACCTATTTTTAACTGGACAGACAAGAAGGTATTAGAGCTGTATATATACATATATGTATATTTTTTTCATTCTTAGGAGAATGGAGTTTTATCTATCAGTAGATCAGATAGAAGTTTCTTGAAGTTTATTCTCTTTTTACTGTCAGGAGGACAGGAAAACAAGGATGCAATTTATGGTGAATTTTGGAGGAGAGCTAAATCCACACAGTACAATCCAATCTACTTTGTATTAGCATTGGTTAACATTTTGGGAGAAGTTAAACATTTTCTGGCATATTAGTGCTTTCTAATAGTATTTTTCTTTTTTTTTTAGGAGGCACTGGTGATTGAACCCGGGACCCATACATGGGAAGCAGACACTCAACCACTGAGCTATACCCACTCCCCAATTCTCTTTTTAATATAATTTCAATATGATGCTACTTAGTAAGAAAAGTCATATGATATTTGTTCAGATAACTTAAAAATCCCAGGCATAGATGGTCCAATATCCCTTTGTTCCTAAGATTTTCAATAGAATGTTGAATCATTCTAAAAGTCTTCTTTATTCGTTCTATTGGCCCATTATTTAAGAGTTTTTGTCCTGTTGCTTTGCAGTCTCATCTTTTTGTGTATCACATTGCAGAATGAGCAGATACATTTATCATTTATATAATTTTCTTCAGTGATCTTTTGAAAAATTGATTATTCTTAGCATTCTAGAATTCATGCAGATCTTCTCTTCCCTCTCCCCAAATGAAAAAAAAAAATTGGCTCCTTTTATTTTGTAGTCAAAGTTTAAGATTAATTTGGTCTTTTAAAAACCTGGGACATTTTCTAGTTGTTAGGTAGTAACTTACAAAACTTTCTAATGACCAAGTCATGCTCATTTTTAAAAGCTGTGTCATATTTGCATGCTTGTGTGCATGTGAAAACAGTAGACTGTTTTTTGTTTTTGTTTTTGTTTTTTTTTTTCAAAAAATTAAAAACTTTTTAATCAAAGAAAACCCTATCAAGAAAGTGAAAAGATAACCTATATAAAGGGAAAAATAATTTCTAATCATATATCTGAGATGCACCTAATAACCCAGAAGGTATATATATTTAAAAATCCCTTACCCTTTTTTTATTTTTTATTTTTTATTGTTCATAAAAATCAAGATTTTTCACAGTACATGCCAATATTTGTAAAATGATATGTAAATACATATGCATATATGTGCATTTTCTTACATAAATGTTATTTCATATATATATATATATATATATATAAATATACTTTTTAAAGGTGCTTAGATTACCAGTAGATTGTTTTTTAAAAGTATGCATCTTCTAAGGCTCAGTAATCAGTGTCCTACCAGTACTGAAATATTTTCTGAAGTTAGTAATTGGATTTTTTCTTTTAAGCGCTGTCTTTTTAAAGTTCTTTAGTTTTAACGCCAAATTCTATTAAATTCAAAATATTTATAATGTGAGGATGGTGGCTCAGACATCTTACTAAAGTTTTAAATGTATTCTTTCAAATGAATGTAATCTTTTTGTTTTAGTTCTTCTTTTGACTGTTAAAACAAATACCATGTTGGCTTAAACAATGGAAATTTATTGGCTCATGGTTTTGAGGCCAGAAGAAGTCTAAAATCAAGGTGTCATCAAGGTGATGCTTTTCCCAGAAGACTGTGACATTTGGGTGCTGGCTGCTGGTGGCCTTGGTTATTGGCTTTTCTGTCACATGGCAGTGCACATGGCAGGCTCTCCTGGCTTCTGTGGGTTCCCTTGACTTCCAGTTTCTTCCCATGCTTTCACTCTCCTTGTATCTGAATTTTAGTATGTTTTTAAAGGATTCCAGTAATAGGATAAACACTAATCCTGATTCAGTTGGGTAACTGATGTAACCTCATCAAAAGAGCCTATTTACAATGGGTTCACATGTATAGGAAGGGATGAAGTTTAAGAACATGTTTTTCTGGGGTACATAGCTCCAAGCCCCACCATAGTCCTCATTTTAGTTCAAAAATTCATCCAGCCTGGTAAAGATGTGTGTATGGTGGTGTGGGGGTAAGACCAGCGTACTTAATAGCAGTCTGCAACTAGACATAACTTTTTATTAAAGAAAATATTTTTCAGGTTTAATATTTGAAATTTGAAATTTAATCAAAAATCAGATGTAGTTATCCCCCTCTTTTTAAAAAAATAATCTCATACAAATGCCTACATAAAAGAAACAGTAATGTCTGTTTCCTCTCATCAGTATAATTTTGCAGTTAATGAAAGGGGATATAATACATTAATTTTTATTCTTTTTATTTTTTTCCTATCTCCTGGGATTTCTTTGGAAATGATTCCAGAGTCTCTCCCCTTCTTTGTTATTGGTGGTGTATTAGTTTGTCAAAGGGGTGCTGATGCAAAGTACCATAAATCTGTTGGCTTTTATAAAGGGTATTTATTTGGGGTAAAAGCTTCCAGTTACAAAGCCCCAAAGAGTCCAACTCAAGGTTGCTTTCTTACCAAAGTCAGTTGCCACACGTTGAAGCAAGATGGTCCCTGATCTCTGCCTGTTCTCTCCTTTCCCTCTGGGCTTCCAGTCCTCTCTCTCTCTCTCTCTCTCTCTCATGGTTAGAGCTCATCTCTGAGGGCTTCCTATATCAGTCTCGGCTCTCTTCCCAAGGTCAGCTGTAAGCTATCAGGCAAATGGTCCATCTTTCTTTCAGGGGCCACAGGATCAAAAATGACAAAGTTCACTCCTCTTCTGTGTGTCATCTTGATTGAGTGTTTGTTATATCAGCCCACCAAGGGCATGGGTCACGCCTTACTGTCTTTGTCGAATCAAAAGCCCTAAATTGATTTTATCAAGTAAACTTAAATCCTTTGAATTTATACAATCAAAGGGTATCATACCCAGAGGAACAGAATAGTTTACAAACATAATCTTTCTCTTTTTGGGATTCATAAATAATCACAAACTGCTACAGATGGATATCATCTATAATAAAGGAAGGAAAGGATTTTTTTTCTTTCCCTTTGAGTAGGATCCATCCTGTTGTTTCTTGTGGGATATACACTTTATGGAGAGCAGTTGATTATGAAAATGGATGATGCTACTTAAGAAAATAAGAAAAGCCATTAATTCAGATAACTGTTAAACATCCAGGCATAGATGGTCTGATATGCCTGTATGATAGAGCACAGGTAGAATTGTATGGATGACTTTACTTCTGTATCAGAAGTTCTAAGAGGAGCAGTAAAAGTTGTGGGAATTGTATTTCCTGCAAATAGTCCAGCAATAAGTGATAAAATATCAGGGCTTGGTTAAGAAAGTTTTTTATTTCTCTCTTTCTGGGGTTGGCGACTACAACCTGTGGTCCTGGTTTTGTATAGCCCATGGGCAAAGATTGTTTTTTATATTTTCAAATGGTTGGGAAGAAGGTTTTGTGATATGTGAAAATTCTATGACATTCAAAGTTCAGTTTCTATAAATAAAGTTTTATTAGAATACGGTCATTCCTGTTCATTTATGAATTGTCTGTGGCTGCTTTTGAGCTAAAATGGCCGAGCTGAGTAGTTGTGACAGACAAGCCTAAAATATTTACTATCTGGCCCTTTACAGAAAAACTTTGTCCAGCACTTGCTCTGTTTTATTCACATAAATGCAGGTATTTATTGTAAGTAGAATTTCTTTTTTTTTTTTTAATACCATGCTTTTATTTGTAAACATAACCTCAGAATAATTCCCTGATAACTCTTCTAATTTTTGCAGCATCCTTTTGATTTCAGCGTTATCTCATTTTCCTGTTTTTTACTTTAACTGCCCTGGGGCTGAAAATGTAGTCTTTAGCATTCTGTTCTTGAGGGGGCCTGAATGTACTTTAAATCTGCCTGCTTGTCTTTGAAATTTTTTTTAATCCTTTGAAAAGCTCCAGTTCAGGTGAATATTAGAATTGTCTGTACTTGACTCATTTGGTTCGGTTCCAATTATTTGGCCAGCACTGAGTTAAAGTGTGATAGAATTGAGTGCTAGTTTCTTTACATTTGTTATGAATTATGTAAGTGATTGTTGTTTGTTAATATTAACACATCAGTGGGTGTGTGTGTGCACCATTACTGTTCTCTTCTACCATTACTGTTTTGGGGGAGGGGATCTTAACACAATGCTTTAGTCATTTTGACAAGGTGTCAAATCTCAGGAGTGGCTAGTTTGCAGCAGAGATTAACAATTCCCAGAGCAATTTGCAAAAGCCAAATCGACTGACATGGCATTTTGTCAACAAGCCTCTTATATTAGAGTATGTCCATGTGCAGTTCTGGAGCCAGGAAAGTGGATTTGTTTGTAATGTTACCTTTTTACCTATCTTTTATGTCACCTTAGACAAATCCCTGGACCTCATCCATAATGCTGTCATAGTATTCACAACTAGAGGGCTGTTTGGAAGATTACATGAAATAATGTGCCTGAATTATACCTCTGTATGCATTATTACTTAGTTTATGGTAACTGCCAAGACTTTTTGATATAGAATGATGTCCTGGTAATTCACCTGATATATCTTGAGTCCAATTCTCAAGGAGAGAATGGAAGTGTCACTTGGCCGACTTGTGTGCCCATTTGACCTGTGTGTGTGTGTTTCAAAATTATATAATGGGGAAAATATTGTGATTATATATTTATATTATAAAATTTACCATTTTAAAACCATTTTTAAGTATACAGTCCAATGGTGTTGATTACATTCCCAGTGTTGTGCTACTATCACCCCCATCCATTACCAAAACTTTTTCATCATCATAAATAGAATCTTTGTGCCCATTAAGCAGTAGCTCCCCATTCCCCACTTCTCCCAGCCCTTGGTAACCTCCAGTCTACTTTCTGTTTCTATGAATTTGCTTGTTCTATATATTTCATCTAAGTGGAATCATACAAAATTTGTGGTTTTGTTTCGGGCTTCTTTCACTCAGCATTATGTCTTCTAGCTTTGACCTGTGTTTTTGTCTCTGTTCTTGAGGTTGATTGAGTATAGGATGATGCCTTTCTATTCACATGGTGGCCTGATCTCTACTTGAGTAACAAAATGTCACTAAATTAGCCTAAAGTGGATAGTTGCGCAAAGGAAATGTTTAAATTATAAAGCATTCAAAGAAATTCAGTATGCCAGTCTGAGGTCCTAACAACCCCGTTTTCTAATCAAGCTCACATGTTTAGTGTGTATCCAGCCCAGGATTTCATCACCCAGATGCATCATGTTGACCTACTTCCTGTAGACTCTCAGATGATTATGCACTTCACTTATTAGCAACCTGATATGGTCTAGTCATTTATGTATTTATCTAAAATACCATAACTTGTTGTTTTAGCTTATACTCCACTTTTGGGGGCATATTGTGTTTCATAAAAATGCTATCTGGTTGTTATTGTTTTTTATCTTAAAAATATCTTCCCCCATACCCACCAACATTCTGGTGTTTGGTAACTGTCTCTAATTTCTATATTTCTACCTTTTAATGAATATATGAGATTGAATTATAAACCCTTTCACCTGTTACCTCTGGATCAATGAGGTCTGAATCCCTTTCTAGCAGAGTTCTTTTACCCTTGACTATTGTGTTCATTTTTTCTGTGCCTGTCTATGTCCCACTTGATAGGTGGAAGTTCAGCCTGAGGTTTATACCAGATTCCATTAAGATTTTGTTTGATTTTTTTTTTCTCCTCAAAGATAAGGGGAAGATTTTCTTTTTCTCTAAATGCCTTCCTAAGACAACAAGTTAAGAATAACTTGGAATTAGCACTTCTTAAACAGATGCCACCTGACTATCAGATTTATATATTCAATATTCCTTCTTCATTCTGATTTACGTTTTTGCATTACTAATTTGCTTTTAAAGCAAATTAAATCTAAGCAAATTAAATCTAAAGCATTTTTAATCAATGAGGTTTTTGTTTAGAGATTTATTAAACGTTTTTTGATAAATTTAAATGAAAAACATTTGTATTCAGTTAGACAATTGTAGTTGCTTATGTTATGGTATTAAGTTAGTTTAGAAGCAGGTGTGTGTGGTGGTACAATCAGGTGGCAGGTAAATAAGGCAGTGGCTTTAATTGCACAGGTGTGGTCTCCTTGACAGGTCATGGAAACAGTGAAATAGAATAGCAACTGTCTGGTGCCCAACTCTTAGCACACTTTCAAAGAAATTTTCCTAAACCACACTCAGATAAGATTGACATTATTTCAGAATATTAGCTGGGAGAAAAGGCTAATAAGGATTTATGACTATTTGGGGCTTTCGTTTGAGAAATCAAGGATTTTTATGTGATGGTTTGTGGATACTTTTTTCAGTATCTCTTGTTTTCTTTTCGTATTTTTCCTAACCTGTGGCTAAGTAATTAAACAGATATGTGACACTGACTTTCTATTTTATATGGATGGTGTTCAGTTAACAAAACAGAGGAAAAGAAATCGATGCTCAACTTAATATTAGATTATATATTGATATTTTCTTCAAGGTAGATTGGGCAGAAGAAAAGGAATTAGCATAAGAGCATTGGTGCTTTGGGTCCTGACCATTTCCCCTTCCCTCCTCTTACTTTTTTTACTGGTCAATAAGAAACTTGGACGTCTCACATCCTTTCATTGGCATTTAGAGGAGCATCATTGTTTTTATTTGAAACATTCTATGAATTACAAAATCATACATCCACACTGAAACATAAGCATCAAAATACATTATAAAAATAAAGTCCTATGATTTTTATTAAATGTGATTCATTAATCAAAATTTTCTTTGACATCCTTTCCTTTCCAATAGGTGTCTAAGAGTTGTAGAAGTTGTCCATCTAAACTTGGGCATGGATTTCCTACCAAACTCATTTATTTGTTAATCCATTTTCTTTTTAAATTTCACCTATCCTACGTTCGTTTTTGAGAGGGAAGCATACACACACACATATTTTTTCCAGGATCTGTTTCTGGTGGATATTCAACAATATTGAAAAATAATTTCTTCATCTCGTGTATAACATTATACAGTCAATGATAATTTCTGGAATATTTAAAATTGCAATTCTCTGCTTTCAAGTATATTATTTTAAAAAACTTAAAATTGAAAAGATGAAAAGGAAGAGGGCTTTACTTTTGTAAAAAGTACATTATCTTCTATTCACGTAGTTGAGGGCAGGTATTTACTCATTTGTTCATAGCAGTGTAAGACATTCTCAGGAGCTTTTATGGTCCAGTGATAGGAAAAAGGCTCAGTGATGAGTTTTTTCATTAAATGTCGATATTGGTAGAATACTTAGAAATATCATGACGTATTTAATTAGCTTAATATGTAAAATCCAAGTCAAACTCAGTCGGAGGAGGAATGCTCATTCTATACCTAATGATATTTGCCTTTTCTTTTTGATTTCTAGGAGCTTATTTAATTATAAAGTGCCATAGACTGAAAAGCCAAACATGCGAGTAGCAGGTAAGATATTTAATTCAATAAAAATGCTGCTGCTTTTTTCGTTTGTTTTATTTTTTATGCTGATTTTTGTGTAAACTGTTCAGTATTGACTAATAATTTTTATAGTGAGTACAAACCTGAAATGTAACAAGCTATGTTATTATTTAATCTTACTTTTTTATGTAGTTGGCAAAGCACACATTGGACATTTAGTAAATATTGCTAACATGAGTTTTTTGCACACAGTTTTTGTTGATTACTTTTGCTTAAATGTTTTAACTTATGGTTTTAATATTTGATGTTCTTATATATTAGTCTTCCTAACAATACATATAAAACATCCATGTAAAGAATGATTTTGCAAACATAGGGAAGCTGTTTTTTTGTTTTTGCTGAGTCCTAGCTTGTTAAGAAAAATAAGTTATATAGTTAAACAATTCAAGTCTCTCCTATGTATGTACTTAAAATAAAATGAGTCTATATGAAGGATTCAGTAAAATTATGTATTTTGGCTCAAGTGAATCTATATTTGATAGTTAAACTCCAATCTGTATAAGTGAGGTTATGTGTAAGAATATTAACCTATTCCCTAAGCAGCATATTGAGGAAATTGAAAAACACCGCTTTCTGTTTTATATTAAGGTAGTTATACGGAAACATTATAAAAAGACAGATGCATCAATAACTGGAGAGGCTGATGTCCTCTTCATAGCTTTACAGTGAAAATAAATGTTTTTTATTTATCTACCTGCATAGCCATGACCCTAGAAGAAATATAAGCTTTACATAGAAATTTCTGATAAGTATTGTACAACATAGGAGATAGCCTGTAATTTCTCAACATCAAGACAATTAGTCTTTCTTTTAATTATCATGTCTCACCAACAAATTATTTTCCAATGATGGCGCACCTCTTACAAGTGCCTAAAGTGAAGGTAGATATACAAACAAGTCTTCATACCTTGGTTAACAGGTAATGTGAACATGATGATTATTAAGCAAAGATAACTGAGGGTTATTCACAAGATTTTTTTTTTTTTTTTTGGTAGAAACAAACCAATTTGAAAATCTGGATCCCTTTGTAATGAAATTAAAAAGCATCCCTGTTTTGTTAAGTATAGCTGTACAGTTATTGAAGAAAAATATTCCAGAAACCAAAAGCTTGTTTGTGGTTTAAAAAAAAGCAAAAACAAACATGTTGCACTGTCATATTTTTTGTATGTGTGATGATCTTTGGATACAGTTACATGTCAGCTAGCTAGATGTTTTTTTTAAAGTACATTATTAACCACGTTTCTCTGTCTCCTATAATTCTAGTGTCAATGTAGTTGAAATTAACTTTTTCATCCAGTCTATTTCTCTGATCATGGCAGTTAATACCCAAGCTAATTGACGAGTGATCTGGAGGAGACCCTCTGTAATAGAAGTTCTAGAGTGCCACCATTACAGAGGCTCTGCTAGTCCTCACCTGCCTGCTTCTCTCAAGGACCATCAGCTTCTTCTATTATCAGTCAGTTTCTCTACCCCTAACTTTTCTCTCCCTTTTATTTTATCCTAACTTGATGTACATGGCCCCCATTCTTTCTTCTTCTTGGCCTTCTCTGTTCATCCCTTTAACATGGTTTTGTATTTCCAATGAAAATTCCTAAGAGATAAGAATCTGATTGATCCAGCTTGTTTTTTCTGTTTGGGCAGAGTTTTGGGGGCCTCTAGAACAAAATGGATAGGTTTTCTATGAATTTGGTACTCTCCTCTACTCTAGGTAGAACTGGTGTTAAAAGTGAGAGAGGAATCTGGCCTATGGTATCAGTATGGCTTCCTAAGGGGTCAGACTTGGGTCTCCTCTGAAGTTTTAATTTTTGTTTAATGGTCCCTTGACTGGGCCATATCTTCCTGTTTCTTAGAATGGCTTGTAATTTTTTGCTGATGTCTAGGCATCATATTATCTTGATGAGTTTATACTAAAGGTCAGTATCTCTCTCACCTAGGATTTTATTGTTGATTGGCTTTGTATTAAGGTTCTTCTCTGATGCTCGGTTCAACTTATTCCAGACTGTCAGAATACCCTTTGTTTAAGTGATCAGATTTTTCAGCTCTTCTTCATCTGATTCTTGCTCTGGATATGCAGTAGTAGTTGTTTTTTTTGTTTTTGTTTTTCATTTTAACCATTTTTAATTGTACAGTCCAGTGGCATTAGGTACATTCATAACATTGTGCAAACTTCACCGGTATTCCAAAAGTTTTTCATAACCCCGAACAGCAACAGCTTTCCATCCCCCTACCCCAATTCCTGGTGTGATGGTTAATTTCTTGTGTCAGTTTGGCTAGGTTATGGTATGCAGTTTTTAAGATTGCATTTGTGCAAGTGTTTCACCTTCAGGAGAACGCTTCCTTTCATCTGTTCCTTCTCCAGAAATCTTGATCTGCTCTGTTTGTTTTTGTTTTGCCTCTATACTTGTTTATTATACTCCTTTTGTGAGGAAGGTTACCCCTGAAAGGACTTTCCCAAGTCAGTATTTCCAGCGAAAACAGAGCCAGTGACCCATGAAGGGGACACAGACCAGCTCCAGAGTGCCTTTGGGAGAGGATCGGGAAGGATAGCCTCTTTGATGACTTGCCAAAGCTGTGTTTTCCTGGCCTGTCCAGCGGATGCCACCCTTCAGCTAACTATTCCTTGCAGCCCTGAGGAGGCACTGCATCTTTATATCTCCACTGTCTCTGCCTCTGTCCGGGGTGTGTTTGAAAGAGTAGTTCAGAGCTAGTACCCAGCGATCTGATCAAAAGTCATGATCAGTGACTGGCTGTGCCTACCCCTGTTCTTGGGGAAGAGGATTTTTATGTTCCTTTCTGTCACCAGCAAGTTGGCCAAAGACTAGACCCCAAAACAGCCCACTGTGTGAGTGGGGGTGGGCGCTGGCAGCTGCCACACTGAGAAAGCTACTCATTGTTCTTTACTGTAGTATATCTGCCTCTTCCTCCTGCTCTTCCTCTGGCCTCTCGAGCCCTAGAACAGTTGTTTCAGACAGTTCCTGCCTGTTTAATAGCTGTTTTGGTAGGAGGTCTGAGTCCTGGAGCTCTCTGCTCTGCCAGGGAATTTTTACAAAACATTCCAAGAAGATTTAACACCTATCCTGCTCAAATGCCTTAAAACAAAATTGAAGACGAGGGAATACTACCCATGTTAGTCAGGGTTCTCTAGGGAAACAACTGACAGGTGATATTTGGAAATAGGAGATTTTTCTAAGAATTGTTTCACATGACTGTAGGGGTGGGCAAGTCCAAATTTTGTAAGGCTGGCCACGAGCTAGGCTCTCCAATGAAAGTTTTTGATGAATTCCCGCAAGAGAAGATGGCTGGCTGAAGTAGAGGTGGGAATTCTTTCTTCTGACTGTGGAAATCATTACTTTTCCTTTTAAGGCCTTCAGCTGATTGAATGAGACTTCCCTTATTGTTGAAGGAAATCTCCATTGATTGTAGAAGTAATCAGCCAAACATGCAGTCAACTTACTGATGATTTAAGTCCATAAAATGTCCTCACAGTAACAATCAGACCAGTGCTTGTTTGACCAAACAACTGAATACCATAATCTGGCCAAACTGACACAGGAACTTCATCATCACCCTACCTAATTCATTCTATGAGGCCAACATCACTCTCATATACCAAAGCCAGATAAAGCTACCACAAGAAAAGTAAATTACAGACCATTATCTCTTATGAATATAAATGTGGAAATCCTTATCAAAATACTAGCAGACTGAATTCAACAGCACGTTAAAAGAATGATCCCAGGTATGCAAGAGTGGTTCAACATAAGAATGTCAGTTCATGTAATATACCACATTAACAGAACAAAGGGGGAAAAAAAACACATGCTCATCTCAATTTATACAGAAAAGGCATTTGACAAAAATCAAGCACCTCTTCTTGATAAAAATATTTAGAAAACTTGGAATAGAAGGGAACTTCCTGAACATAGTAAAGGGCATATATGAAAAACCTACATCTAACATCATACTTATTGGTGAGAGACTGATACCTTTTCCTCTAAGATCTGGAACAGGACAAGGGTGTCCACTGTCACCACTTTTATTCAATATTGTACTAGAAGTTCTAGCCAGAGCAATTAGGTAAGAAAAAGAAATAAAGAGCTTCCAAATTGGAAAGAAGTAAAACTCCCCCCATTTATAGATTACATGTTCCTATATACAGAAAATCCTGAAAAATCCACTACAAAACTCCTAGAGCTAATGAATGAATTCAGCAAAGTGGTGGGGTATAAGATCAACACCCTCAAATCAATAGTGTTTTCATATACTAGCAATGAACAATCTGAAGAAGAAATCAAGAAAAAAAAATCCATTTGTAATGGCAACCAAAATAATCAAATACCTAGGGATAAATCTAACCAAGGATACAAAGGACTTGTACACAGAAACCACAAAATGTTGCTAAAATAAATCAAACAAGACCTAAATAAATGGAAAGGCATTCTGTATTCATGGATTTGAAGATTAAGTGTTGTTAAGATGCCATTTCTACCCAAAGTGATTTATGGATTCAATCCAATTCCAATGAAAATTACAACAACTTTCTTTGCAGAAATGTAAAATCTAATTATCAGATTTATATGGAAGGATAAGGGGCCCCTAATAGCCAAACCCATCTTGAAAATGAAGAACAAAATTAGAGGACTCACACTTCCTGGTTGTGACAGTTTGAAGTTATTTTATGACTCCCCAAAATTAAAAGATTATGTTATTGAACTAATCCATTCCTGTGGGTATGGGGCCTTTTTGATTGGACTACATCAGTGAGGTGTGACTCAAGTTGGATCTCTGCCCTTTTACTGGATCTTTATATCAATGGAGACACACAGAGAGACACACACAAGGAAAGGAAGCTGTCATTTTGATCCTGCCATGCGAGAGAGGACTCTAGGATTGCTAGAAGCCAAAGCTTAAGTATGGAGGCCCCAAGAGACTGGGCCCATGGAGCAGCTCAAGGCAGAAGAGATGAGCCATAGCCTGAAAGTCCACAGTTGAACTTGGGAAGAAAGAGGAGCAGCAGAGACTGAGAGAGGAGGCCTGGAAAGAGACAAGCCCTATACTTGGTTATGCACAGCTGAGCTCCAGGAGATGATAGATTCTGGAGGCAGGGAACTCAACAGTCAGGCCAGTAGCTGACTTTGGTGAGAAAACATCTCTGATGGTGCTTTGATTTGGACATTTCACGGCTGCAAAACTATAAGCTTTTACCCTAACTAAAATCCCTATTATAAAAGCCAACCCATTTCTGCTACTTTTCATTGGCAGCCCTGTGGTAAACAAAGACACCAATCTTAAAAATAATTACAAAGCCACAGTAATCAAAACAGCATGGTACTGGTGTAAGGATAGACATATAGACCAATGGAATAGAGTTGAGAGTTCAGAAATCAACCCTCATATTTATGGCCAGCTGATTTTTCACAAAGGGGCAAAGACCACTTAATTGGGAAAGAATATTCTCTTCAACAAATGGTGTTGGGAAAACTGGATTCATTTGCAAAGAAAAAGGAGGATCCTTTTCATACCATATACAAAAATCAACTAAGAATGGATCAAAGACCTAAATATGAAAGTTAGAACTATCAAATTCTTTGAAGAAAAAGTAGGGAAGCATCATCAGTACCTTGTGTTAGGCAATGGTTTCTTAGACTTTACACTCAAAGCACAAGCAACAAAAGAAGAAATAGATAATTGGGACCCCATTAAAATTAGAAACTTTTATGCCTCAAGTGACTTTATCATGAAAGAAAAATGACAGCCAAACAGTAGGAGAAAATATTTGGAAATCACATCTGAAAAATGTTTAATATCCAGAATATATAAAGAATTACTTTCAACTGAACAACAAAAAGGCAAATGACCCAATTTAAAAAATGGGCAAAATACTTGAATAGACATTTCTCCAAAGAAGATGTACAAATGGTCAAAAAGCATATGAAGAAAATGTTCAACATCATTACTCATAAGGGAAACACAAATCAAAACCACCAAGAGTTACGATTTCACATGCACTGGAATGACTCCTATTAGAAAAAATGGATAATTACAGGTGTTGGAAAGAAAGCGGAGAAATAGGAACACTCATTCATTGCTGGTGGCAATGTAAAATGGTAGAGTTGCTGTGGAAAACAGTTTGATAGTTCTTCTGGAAGTAAAGTATAGAATTACCATAGGACCCAGCCATCCTGCTTCTAGGTATATTCCAAGATGAATTGAAAGCAGGGACTTGAACAGATATTTGCACACTGATGTCCATAGCACCATAATTGACGGTTGTCAAAAGATGGAAGCAACCCGTTTCCATCAATCAATGAATGGATAAACAATATGTGGTATATACACACAATGGATTATTATTCAGCTGTTAAAAGGAATGAATTTCTGATACATCTGACAACATGGATGAACCGTGAAGACATCATGTTGAGTGAAATAAGCCAGACACAAAAGAACAAATGTGTGATCTTACTGATATGAGATAATTAGAATAAACAAACATATAGTGTCAGAATGTAGAATATAGGCTACCAGGGACAGGTTGGGGTAGAGAATAGGGGGTTAAGGCTTAAAATGTAGTGTTTCTAGTTGGGGCCATGGAAAAGTTTGGTAATGGATGGTAGTGATGGTAGCACAATATTTTGAACAATTAACAGCACTGAATTATATGTTTAAATGTGTTCGGAAGGGAGATGCCTGGTGTTAATAATAGGTTGGTATGTGGGAATCCTATATTTTATGCATGATTGTTCTGTAAGCCCACAACTTCTTTAATTAAAAAAAAAAGTGTAAACTTGTAGTTGCTCTTGGAAACAGGAAGCACAGTTTTTGGATGGGAGACGATATGAAATGGGGGCAGGGAGGAATTAATTATTTGAGTAGTTTTAGCTTCCTTATTTCCATGTCATTTCTATATTAATTGAGTGTTTCCAGCTAGAAATGAGTAGGTTAGTCAAATTTTATTTTGTTAAAAATAAATTTCTCATGAAAATGTTTGTTAAACATTCTTTGGGATCATATGCTCCTACTGAATTATTTCTGCCCTTTAGGTGCTGCAAAGTTGGTGATAGCTGTGGCAGTATTTTTACTGACATTTTATGTTATATCTCAAGTATTTGAAATAAAAATGGATGCAAGTTTAGGAAATCTATTTGGTAAGTTTCCCTTTTCCCCCCTTTTTTAAATTCTGATTTTTGATGTGGTTATCCTTCAGTTTTTATCAGTAATCAAAAGTGAGTCACTCTGCTGTTCAGGCTGTCTAAAAAAGGAAATGAAATTATATTAGTATATGTGATTCATTAGAATATTCTCAAATACATAATAGGAGGTCTTAGAATTCAGTATAAAATAGGCCTCTTCTATTCAACATTTTATACTATTCTAGGGGACTGTACTATGCATGTTTAGGGGCATAATCACAACATAATAAATGTTCATTCTAAAGGATACTATATCCCTAATATTAAATTCTTTCCTTATTTGAGTTGGCTGCTAGTAAATTTAGAGCCAAATTCTAATACTCAATTAGCAAGTGTTTAGAAGTCACAATTATGTTTTTAGATAGTAACTATAGAAATTTATCTTAATTACCTACTCATATTTTCAATTTGCCTCATTTTTCTTTTTACCCATTTATGTAATCTTATATTGTGAATGCACCATTTTAAGTCCCTTAAATCAGTTTTTAACAAAATCCTCAAGTTAATAAAACAAGTTAAATTTGAAATGTTTTCATGCATTTATAAAATGATATTAAATGATTTTATGTGGATATCTTACTGAATCTCAACAAATAATTAAGTGCCAATTGTACATTTCTCTCCAATAAATATACCATTATAAGAGTAAAGAATAGGATTAAATGTTTACATATTGAAAGTGGGAAATAATTATTTATGTTTAAGAATCCATAAAATTAGTTCTGAATCTCTTCCATTTTCTGTAGGTTTTCATTATTTGAAGCCACCTGAAGCTACTGATATTTTTCATAGGTCCTCATACATATATTGAATAAGCTTTGGCCGAAGTGTTGTTTAAAGTATTAAAAAATTAAGCGTTAAAGGTGAGACTGAAACCTAGAAATATTAGTTTGAGCTGGCAAGGCAGAATTTGGATAATACAACTTTGAGATCTGAAAGAGTGAGTTTTGCTTCCCATAAATTAACATTGGGACAAAATCCCAGAGACCTAACTCACTTGGTCCGAGAGACCCAATTTATTTTCACACCTAATTGCAAGAGTTACTTAAAGCAATGCTTCTCAAACTAATGTCAAAGTAATCATTAGGGCACCTTGGTATATACAAATTCTGATTCTGGGCCTGGGGTGGGGCCTGAGATTCTGCATTTCTAACAAGCTCCCAGGTGCTGCTGACGTTCCTGTCCATGGACCACATACTAAATATCAAGGTTTTAGACAACAGTTCTGATATGTAGTCATCAGATTCTGTGTAAACATTTTCAAGTGACTTTTCTTACAACGATTATTTGCAAGTATTTCCTTGTATTACGCTGATTCTGCCTTTGTGAGCCCAAGTCATTTCAGTCCACTGGTTTTGCTTCTGCCTGCTGAAGTCCTCTCCCACATTAATGATCTCTCAGATGGTTCAGTTCGTTCAGGCCTTCTTTTTTGGCAAGTTTTCATCTTTTCAAGTTATGGAATCCCCTCCAGCCATTCCTCTTGATGAACTGGTTATTCTCTTGAGCCTGTTAACGCCCATCTTAAAATGAAGTGTCTAGAACCAAACACGGAGTGGTTTACAGTGAAATATATTTCCTTGTTCTGTTATCTGCACTCCTTTTATTACAAAGTGGCTGACCTGGGGTTTCTTTAAATTAGCCGAGATCACTAGCAGCCTTAAAAAGCACCAGCTGGTTTAAGTTGAATGCTGCAGCAGAAAGCGCCTGCAGAAATTACCTTGAAGGAATTGAGGATTTGGCACAGCTGTCATTCTACTCCACTCATGCCACTGTGTCTGACGCCACTCTTGGGCCTCTGTATTTGCCCTGGTTTGGATCTTCGTCTCTCGTCTGGACTGTTTATCTATAAACATCATGCTGATGTACCTATGTCTGTTTCTCATCTTTGCTATCTGCTCATCTTGCCACTACCAGATGATTCTTCTGAAACTCTTGAACCTTTAGTGACTGCTGATTGCTGGAGAACAAAATCTAAACTCCTTCCCATGGCACTCAGAGTCCTTAACCTGCCTTTTTCACCTGTTTTCTATTCCTGCCCTTTCTTCTACCCCTTTGGCTCACACTTGCTATGCCAAAATGCACACAATCTATAGGCACAAACCTATAGTAATTACTTAATGTCCTGTTGTCTTGATTTATTTTTCCCCTTTCAGGTATAAACCACTAATAAATAATATTTTTATAAATTACTTGAGACATTATTAAAACTGAAGTACAAAATAGTTCTGATTCTTTAGTGTGCCTGACTGAAAAACATTCATTGATGAATCCAAGTCAGAAATGATTATTACTGTTTTTTGAAGTGAAATGTTATATATATTGAAAGAAATTAAGGGTTAAAGTTCTCAGGATAGTTTGAGGGTTATATGCTGCAGAGGAGGAGGGATTTTTACATGATTGTACGTTATGCCTATACTACACACTTGGACAAACACCCTCTTTTATTTATGAAAACTAATTTACCTGTTTGGCCTCCAGGTGTTAACATTCTCAGAAATGCAGAACTAATAGAGGCTTTTGGGTTTTAATGAGTGTTGGATAAAAATTAACTTTCATCTGGAAAGAAGGGCCTTGCACAAGAGTTGCTTTACCTTCAAGTGATGTTATTTACTTAAAAGCCTGATGATTAAGAAACTTGTTTTCCCTAAATTGCAATCCAGTAGAGTTTTTCTGACTTGAATAGCATTTACATTTTTACATCCCACATTTTACAAGCAAACTAGTTTGATCAGTTTAGCAGCTTGTCCCTGGTTTTCTGTCTAACCCCCTTTCTTCAGCCACTCAAGGTTCCTCATCCTCTGAGCATTATTTGCTTATCATTGTCCCCAAGAGTCTCTCCTCTGTCCTCTTCTCCCTTTAAATCCTCCCCTGGATGGCCTCATCCATTTGCCGATTTTCCAGTTTATATTTTCACCCCAGATCTCATTTTCAGCTGGACTCTAGACTTTTCCGCTTGCATCTTCTCCAAGTATCTTAAAATTAACAGGTCCCAAACTGAACTCATCCTCTGTCCTCTCTCCCCATCTCCTCTCTAGATTATAAACATCTTGAGTGCAGAGATGATAATTTTTGTTTACTGGCTCATGTGAATGAATAAGAAAAAGCTTCTAAAGCGAGTCCTCAATTCTTTCCTTGCTCTCACTGCCTACATTTAGTCAATTCCCTAGGCTAGCCAGTATTTCTTCCTTCGTTGTTCTGACTGTACTTCTTTTATATCCACAGGCACTGTCTTTGTTCAGGCTGCTACCCTTTTTTAGGGCCCTTGTGCTTTGTGGGGTTGTGACCTTCTCCGTGTGGACTTTAGTCCTAGTTCTTTGCTGCTGCTGCTGCTGCTGCTGTTGTTTTTAGTCCTTTGATCTTGAACCCTCTGCACCCTGTTCTACACTGTGCACTCAGAGGGTTTGTTCTGAAAGTTTTATCCTAGCTTCATGCTCCTAAGAAGACTGTTTTTTGTACATGTGATCACAGACCCCACAGATGTCCCATTTTCTGGAATGGTATAATATGAGTGTGAGTGCTAGATTGAAGTGTGGTTATGAAAACTAGCTCTGCCAATTTCCAATTATGACTTAGAACAGATATAATCACTAAACCTCTCTGTGCAGTACCCAGCATATGTGAATGAGCTGCTATGTTGTTCTGAGCCCATTGTCTTCCGTCAGTTATGTATACCAGAATTCCTAATTTTAACAAAGTTCCTCTGTAATCCTCTTAATACCTGAGCCTGATAATTCACTTTTGTTCAGGACAAAGTGAAGTTAAGAATTTCTCGTCCTCATGCTGCTAATTGCTGGTTGCATAATCTGGGCAAGTCCATCCTAACTGGGCTTTAGTTTTCTCATTTATAAAAGTGAGACTATATGAGTTCTGTAATTATTTTGTTATGTGTTAAATATGTATTTAGGGAAATATATATTTATCAAAAAGTGGACTGTAATTAAACTATTAACTATTAAAAATTAACTATAGTTAATTTTCCCTGTCATTTATTACAAAATGACATAATTAAAGAAAATTGAAAGAACAAGGCCCAGTATCACAGCACCCTAATTTACCAAATGATCATTTTATTTCCTTCAAGTCTTTGTCCTTATCCATGAATAATTTTAGTAGTTACAGTTATGCTATAGGTACAGTTTGGCTTTATTCTGTGTGTTAAACTTTTTCCATGTTACTTACTACATTGCCTTCATGACTTTTAATGGTGCATAATATTCTACTAAGTGCTCTAATGAGGTAAGGAGCCATGCTTTACTTGGTCATTTTCTTTTTAAACATTTAGAGAATATTGCTTTCTGTTTTAACTTTCTGTTCTCAAGTTTGTATATTGGACTCACAGGAAATCCACAATTATCTAAAATAGTACAGAATTTAAAACTGTGGTTATTTATAGTCTTCACAGCTGTCTAACATCACAGGGCATGTGTGTTAGTCAAATGAGGAAAGAACCACAATATATTGATGATCTGAATTATAATCTCCTGGGCCAAGACTGGTTGTTAGTGCTCCTAAAAAGCTTGAAAAATAATTGTGCGCTCTACTGCTTTCAAGTGAAGATTTGACCAGAAGATTCTGGCTTCCTAAACTTGATAAATTATAAAACTCTCGGTAATGACCTTAATTTTTAAAAATTATACCCAACACATTTTTATTTTATAGAAACTAACCTCTTCCTACCCCAGTCTCCTAACCTAACCACCAAGATGTATGTATGTATATTCTATTCTTTGGTGCTTTATATACATATGTACACAAAACTTTTAAACTAAAGGTAAGTTTCTAGAGTAGCTTTTCTGATTGGGATTTAAATTTGTAATAACTAAAAGTAAAAACAAATATAAAGGTACAAATGAATAGTTCTATCAGAAATAAAATACTGTCCTCTATAATTCATCTACATAATTGTTTATACTAGTGAACTGTGTAACATAAAGTTACTTTCTTTGTCTCTGAGGTGATATTCGTGTTTTATTGATTGTAGACTGAGCAATAATTCAAACACTATTTGGTCTAAATATGTTTTAAAAGTAGATACTTGTCAGTAGCTTTATTCCTTCTAACAAAGGTAACTTTCTTTTTCTTTAGCAAGGTCAGCATTGGACACAGCTGCACGTCGTAAGTATATTATCTCAAAATATTCTGCAGATGATTTACTCTGTCTTACCCTAGTTATATGAGACCTTATATTCAAACAATGTATGTAATTCAGTGTGAGCAAAAACTGACTTAAAAATTACTTTTTAAAACTGAAAAACAGTAGATAGCCCGGTAGTCTTGGCATTTATTCATAATGGATTTTTTTGTTTCATTAGTGTCTTTAGATCTAGTACTGTAATTACAGAAAGAAATGGAGGAGAAAAAAGGAGAATTCCTATTTAGAACTAGGAAATGGTTAGATAGTGGTACATTCAGCTTTTTACTCGTCTTAGAGGTATACATTTGTTGTTGTGCATATACAGATAGGAAATGCATAATAACGATTCAAAACCTTTCCCCATCCTGAATTTTAAAAACAAACTCAAGAATAATTAGGTAAAATGTATTTTTCCTCCTTATAGTCAAATTATTTGATCCTTAAGCCAGTTATTAATTTGTTTCCTAGGAGGTTCTGATTTTTTTTTTTTCTTGAGGTTCTTTGAAATCCTCAGGAAAAAAAACTCCCAGCGTGTATTTTAAGATATGTAAATCTGGATGCTTCACATATGGTCTGTATTTGAGATAGGAAACAAACTAACTATAGAACCTATTAGTATTTTCTTTAAGAAAAGCATATTTTCTTCCCCAAAGCTACAAAGCCTCCCAGATATAAATGTGGAATCTCAAAAGCTTGCCCTGAGAAGCATTTTGCATTTAAAATGTCAAGTGGAGCAGCCAATGTGGTAGGACCAAAAATTTGCCTAGAAGACAATGTGTAAGTATTTGTTGTTTTGGAACTATAATGTGTGCTATTAAGCAGCAAATTGAATCTGAGTTTAATGAATCTTTTGAAAATGTATTGGGCATACTTTTACCAAAGGAAAGTGATTTCAGTTTTCATTATTCTGTTTTTCCTACCCATAATCCACAAGTCCTTAAATAAGAAGAACCCAGCATTTATCCAGCTTCATATGGAGATGAGGGATTTCATGTGAGTGAATTCTCTAGATCTGTGCTGCCCAATATAATGAGAAAGTTAATTCATTTAAATTAATCACAAATAAAAGCTCAGTTCTTTTGTTGCACTATTCATATTTCAAGTGATCAGTAGTCACATGTGGCTAGTGATTACCAAATTGAACAGCACAAATAGAAAGCATTTCTGTCATTGCAAATAGTACTCCCCCTAGATAATGAAAGCTTTATCTTAGAGACTATGTTGATTTGAGTTTTTTATGTGTACTCCAGATAATCATGTTCTTAAATCGAACCTATTGTGAACCTTTGATTAGATTAGACCAGTTAAGGGCCATTTGATTAGATTGCTCCAGTAGGACATAGCCCAGAGGGGGTCTTAATCCTCTTGCTGGAGTCCTTTATAAATGGAGGAATAAAAGCCACAGACACAGAGTTTATTAGTCAGCCAAAGGGGTGCTGATGCAAAATACCAGAAATCTGTTGGCTTTTATAAAGGGTATTTATTTGGGGTAGAAGTCTACAGTTACCAGGCCATAAAGCATAAGTTACTTCCTTCACCGAAGTCTGTTGCCATGTGTTGGAGCAAGATGGCTGCCAACATCTGCCAAGAGTTCAGCCTTCCTGGGTTCCTCTCTTCCTGGGGCTTGTTTCTCTCCGGGCTTAGCTGCCCTGCTGTATCCACAAGATTCTCAGGCGACCAGCTCTGTCTCTCTCCCCAGGGCTTGATTCTCTCTGGGATCAGCTGCTCTTCTCCTCTGTGTGCTTACTTCCTGGGTCTCCAGCATTAAAGCTCCAAACTCCCTTCTCTGCTGTGTGGTTTCTCTGTGAGTCACCACCCACCAAGGGGTGGGGACTTAACGTCCTACTGACGTGGCCCAATCAAGTAAAAGTGAAACTTCTGAATCCAATATAATCTAATATGGCGAGAGGAAAAGACCAGTTCACAAACATAATCTAATATCTATTTTTGGAATTCATAAATAATGTCAAACTGCAACATAGAGAAAAGCTGCAGAGATAGAGAAGAACCCAGAATCTGAAGTTTCCAGGGACCAGAAGCTGGAATCGATGGAACAGAGAGGCTGAGAGGAAGCCTTTTTAGCTAGAAACTGAAAGAGAAGAGGCCCAGAGGGGAGGGGAGAGATAATGGACACTGCCAGGTGCCTGATTTCCCACAGCTGCAACTTGGTGAGACAGCATCTCTTGATTTGGACACTTTTTCATGACTTCAGAACTGTAGGCTTTTAACCTAATAAATCCCTATTGTAAAAGCCAACCTATGTCTCATGTTTTGCATTGGCAGCCTTTAGCAAGCTAAAACACAAACCAACAGTTTTGATTTTAAATATTTGAGTGAAGTGTGAAATGTTTCAGTGATGATCTCATGCCTGTTGGTCACAGATCTTCTTGCCATTAAGCTGAATGTTTCGCTGTTTCTAGATGCTCTACAAAGTATAATTTTTAGATTTTTTCAATCTCCTATGTCATTATCAGCTGTCACTTTTAACTTGAAATCCCTGTCTCTGAAGTTGCAAACCCTCCTTTTAATTGGTTGCTTGTAATTTGTTCTTGGCCAGAAAATTAGATACATGAACTTATTTAAACTGCAGGTAAAATAATAAATATGCCACTGTAGAAAAAAAAGAGTGCAGTGATTTTGCAAATAGAAAAGAGACCTATTACAGTAGGCACTTTCGCCCAGCTTTCTGTGCCTTTTTTTTTTTTTCACAGTTCATCTTTTATATATAAATATTTATTGAAGTATATCATTCATACATAAACATACATAAACAATAAGTATATAGTAAAAGTTGTGAACTTACAAAATAAAAATTTGTGACATCATACAGGGGTCCCATATATCACCCCTCCACCACCATCTTGCGTTCTTGTGAAACATTTGTTATAAACTAAGCAAGAGCATTGTCAAAATAGTACTACTAACTATAGTCCATATCTAAGATTTGATATATTTTTCCCCCAACTCACCCTATTTTTTTAAAATATATTTTTATTACAGAGGTTGTGAACTTACAAAACAATCATACACAAATGTAGAATTCCCATAAAACACCCCTTCACAACACATCACATTATGGTGGAATATTTGTTACAGATTGGAGATAATATCATCAGACTCTTACCAACAACCATGGAATGTGCCTTTTCTTTTTAATATAGATGCTCTTAAATTTTTATCCCAGCCCCTTTTGCAGTTAGGTATGAGGACATCATTTAGCTTCTTGGGACAACACTTTTCTCAGAAAACTAAGGGCTTGAACTAGGTTATCTTTAAGCTTCCTAACCCCATTTCCTTTCTTTTCCCTCATACTAATCATAATCCATTGTTAAACAATCCATTGCCTTCTGATTTCTCATTATGATAGCCTCATTTTACTGAACTATGTAATAAAACACTTGATTTTAGAAGTTGGTAGGTTTTGAAAGTTTGTAGGTTTTCCATTAATTTAAATAATACCCTTCCTGTTAATTTAGAAGGTTCTCATTCCTCTTTTTCACCTTGTCTGGCTAGAGGCCCCAAGTTTGAGTCTTAATTATTAGCAAAAGGTAACCTTAGAATGGGTAGCCCACAGTTGATTGTCTTTGGGTATTTACTCTTACCCATTGAAGCATTTACATTTTAATGCAAAGAAGAAGAGATCAAACTCTTTTTACTAGCAGGTTTTCTATTCATAGATTGCATAGATTAAAAAAAAAAAAAACGTATGCAGTGGAGGGGTCTAGTAGAATAAACACTGGGCTTGGAGCCAGAGAATTTGGTTCTAACCTGATGGGCCTGTTATGTAGTATTTGTATTTCAGGTTTTTCACAGTAAAATTGAGGCAGGCGGCTTATCCATCCTCATTTCAGGAGTCATTTTGCCATCCCCATAAGGGATTAAATAATTGCCAGCATTTTATACCTAGACCTCAGATCATGAAATCTAGTTCCTGCAGAAGGGCTGAATTAGTGGCAAGGGCTCCCCAGTGGAGGCACAGCAGGAGTCAATTCATAATCCAGTGCTTTCCCAGTGTTTCTGTATTGAAAGTTTTTTCAACAAAAGTCTGAATTTTCTTAGCATAATTCATTCACTAATTCAACATGGTCCCTGCTCTCATAGAACTTACAGTCTAGTAGGGATGATAGATGTTTAAAAAGTAAGTGCAAATATATGACTACAAATCACGACACAAGCTGTGCAGGAAAGCAGAATGTGAAGAAATGTGGTGGTGAGATGAAGTTTGTGATTTTAGAGCGAGTTGATTAGGGAATGAGGAAGTGGTGTTTAGTCTAAGAACTGAAGTACTCTTGAGAAGAGAGGCAGCCAGGTGAAAAGTGGAGGAAGAACATTCTAAAGAGAAGAAAGAGCATTCTTGAAGGCCCTAAGATTGGAAAGAGCTGGGGAGAAGTAAATAAAGGGCCAGACCATTGTAGGCCATGCAGGTTGAGATTTCTTCTGAGTACACTGAGAAGTTGAAGATTTTCAAACTCTAGCATGCCATGATTTCATTTTATAGTGAAAAAAATTTTTTATCTGGCTGCTGTGTAAAATGATTAGAGAAATGGAGTAGGGAGAACAGTTGGAAGGCCATTGCTGGTTGCTGAAAAAGCTTTTTGATATTGCCTCCCTATTGGTAATAGGTGTTTTTGCATGTGCACCCATTAAAATATTTTCTTGCATATATTGACTTCCTGCAACTCACTTTGGAGACTATTAGTCTACATCAGTGGTGTTCAGTGGGGGCAATTTGCTCACTTCCCCGCCCCAAGGGACATTTGGCAACGTCAGGAGACATTTTGGGCTTTCACAACTGTGAAAGTGCTACTGGTAGAGTCCCGGGAAGCTGCTAAATATCCTACCATGCACGGAACAGCCCCCCTCAACAAAGAACTATCGGGCCCATTATATTATTATGGGCCGAGGTGAAGAAACTCTGATTAGACAAAACATGATAATTTAGATTAGCCGTGTAGCCAGGTTTTAAGGACAAGTAGCTGGAATCAAGATACATTATGGAGATGAAGTTGGATTTGAAACTTCCTGTTAGTTAGAAATGAAAAATTCTGCATATATATATCAGGTGTGATTCAAAACAGGAATTGCAGCTTTTCTTTTGTATTAGAGAATTCATAGAGCTTACTTAATGTTCAAGTTATAGCTTCATAGCTTTCATTTTATGCATATACTCCTTTGATTTAGGTTTACATGAAGTTTCTATTAAGGAATAGTACTTCACCTTTTGAAAGCAAACCACACATTTTTTTTTAATCTTTATGTTTGGTACAAGAGTATATAGGAGACTATTTTGAGTGTTTTTCTTTGTTTGTTTTAAAACAATGGGTCAACACAGTTTTTCATAAGGTTCCAGATAGTGAATGTTTTAGGCTGTGAGGTCCAAGAGGCAAGACTAAGGGGTTTTTGTGGGTACTTATTTTTAAAATGTAACCATTAATAAAAGTAAAGACCATTCTAAGCTCATGACTAGTAAAACAAAACAAAACAAAAAACAGCCAACTGGCTGGAGTTGGCCATGCACATTAGTTGGCCAATCCTTGCTCTAAACTAGTAATTTTAAAAAGTAGTAACTAGAACATCTAGCAGATATTTGAAACAAAACTATATTCAAAGATGTAGAATGCATCTACAGATTACCTAGTCACTTTCTTCAGACTTTTGCCTGGAAGCATGGGATGGTGGTGGTGGGGAAATCCTCATATTCATGAAAGGTAAAAGAAGATATTTCAAGTTGTATTAGTAAGACTGACTAATCTCTAAACAATTAAAATCTTCAGTGGTATGTCATTTGCTAGGTACAGGTTTTCCCGGGTTGAATTTGAGTTTTTAAAAGTTGATAACCTACTGCCCTCTTGTGGGAAGCCTGTGCCATTGTGCTTCATGTTACCTTTCCTGTTACTGTGATAGCCTGAGTTTTGTAACAGAACTACATATTCTGAGTTGATCTCTACTTGGAAAAGACACTGTGGCTCTTTATTAATCTACAAGTTAATCATAGCTTTTGCTTTTTTGCTTTTTAGTATTAATGATGACGTTTACTTATCAAATATATTTCTGAAAGGAGCAGAGCAAATTACTATTGAAACCTCCTTCCTCTTCGGTTGCAGCAGATTTATTTGACTCTCTTATTGCCTATCTCTCTGAATTAGTCTTGAGGAACACAAGTTCTATGCTTTATTCCGTGTGAACTTTCGAGGATGACAAATGAAATTTTGAAGGAAGATAGACCACAAATATTGTTTGATATATCATTTAATACTATTAACTTTTAAAAATGAGAATTTTAAGCTTCTCTATAATGGAATGAGAATTTTAAGCTTCAAGTAGAGTTTTTTTGTTTGTTTGTTTGTTTGTTTTGTTCTTATTTTGAAATAATTGTAGAAATCACAGGAAGTTTCAGAGATTGTATAGAAAGGTCTCATGCACCCTTCACCCAGTTTTCCCTATGGTTATATCTTACATAATTATAGTACAGTATTAAAACCAGGAAATTGACATGGGTACAATGTGTGTATATAGTTCTGTGTCATTTTATCACATTGATCCTTGTAACTAACACCACAATCAAGGTACAGAATTATTCCTCACCACAAAGATCTCTTTCATGCTACCCTTTTGTAGTTACCCCACTATCCCTGGCAACCCCTAAACTATTTACAGTCTATAAATTTTGACATTTTGAGAATTTTATGTAATTAGAATCATAAAGTATGTGTTCATATGAGTTTGGCTTTTTGTTTTTTTTTTAAATCCGCATACTGCCCTTGAGAGCTATTCAAGTTGTTGCATATTAATAGTTAATTCCGTTTTATTGATAAGTAATATTCCATAGTATGGATTTACCAGTTTGTTTATCCACCTATTGAGAAATATTTTGGCAGTTTACAGTGTGTTGTAAATAAAGCTGCTATGAACAATTGTGTACAGGTTTTTGTGTGCACATATACTTGATTTCTTTGGGATAATGTCTAGAAGAACAATTGCTGTATTATATGGTAAATGTGTTTAGTTTTGTAAGAGACTGCCAAATATTTTTCAGAGTGTATCATTTTACATTCCCACCAGCAGTGTATGAGATCAGTTTCTCTATATTTATTTACCAGCTTTTGATATTATCACTATTTTTTATTTTTTCTATTTTATCAAGCTGAGGAATTCCCTTCTATTCCTAGGTTTCTGAGATCTTTTTTTTATCATCAGTTGATTTTGAATTAAGTCAATTTCTTTTCTGCATCAGATGATATAATCATGTGCTTTTTCTTCTTGAGCCTGTTGATTTGCCAGATTATATTCATTGATTTTTCAAATATTGACATAATCATGTATTCTTAGACTAACCCCACTTGTCATGGTTTATAATTCTTTTTATATATTGCCAAATTCTATTCATTAGTATTTTAAGGTTTTTGCATATATTTTAATAAAGAATATTGATTTGTAATTTTCTTGTATTATTCTGGTTTTGGAATTGGGGTAAAAATATCTTTATAAAGTGAGTTGGGAAGTGCTCTATTCTCTTTCATTTTCTAAAAGAGATTGTGTAATAGAATTGGTGTTGTCTTTTTTAAATGTATAGTAGGTTTCTCCATTGTAACCATCTGAGCTTGCAGATTTCTTTCATGGGAGTTTATAAATTAAAGATTCAATTTCTTTCATTGTTATGGGGCTATTTAAATTATCTGTTTCATAATGGATGAGTTGTTGGTAGTTTGTATTTGTTGAGAAATTGTTCCATTTCACCTAAGTTGTCAAATTTTGTTTGTAGTTATTCATAGTATTCTTTTATATTGATGTCTGCAGGGTATAGTAGTGTTATCTCATTTGATTCTTGATATTAGTGATTTGTATCTTCATTGTCAGTCTTTCTGAAGAGATTTGTCAATTTTATCTTTTTTTTTTACTTTTATTGATTTCTGCTTCCCTCTTTGCTTTAGGTTTATTTTGCTCCTCTTTTTCTAATTTCTTGAGATGGGAGCTTAGATTATTCATTTGAGATTCTTCTTTTCTTAAGTAAGGACTTGATATGGATTTCTCTCTTAGCACTCTTACCTATGTTCCACAGATTTTAATATGTTTCAATTTCCTTCTTATTAAGTTCAGTGCATTTTTATTTCTCTTGAGACTTTCCTGTTACATTTCTGTAATTGAGTTCTAGTTTGTTTTCATTGATTGAAGAATATACTCTGTATGGTTTCAATTCTTTAAATTTGTTGAATTTTGTTTTTATGGCCAAGGATATTGCCTACTTGGTATATGGTCAATGGGCACTTGAATAGAATGTGCAGTCTGTTGTGGGGTGGAATGTTCTTTAAATGCCAATAGACCATGTTGGTTGATGCTTTTGTTGAGGTCCTCTATATTCTTGCTAATTTTCTGCCTTCTTGTTCTACCAGTTTTTAGGAGGTGGGGCAGATTGTCTTTTTCTCCTGTCAGTTCTATAAGTTTTTGTTTCATGTGTTTTGCAGTTTTGTTATTTGGTGCATATACATTTAGGATTGTTACACCTTCTTAGTGGAGTGGCCCTTTTATCATTATGTAATGTCCCTTTATATCTCTAGTAATTTTCTTTGATCTGAAATCTACATTAATTGATTTAGCCATTCTTGCTTTTTAAGAAACAGATTTATTGAGATTCCATACAATTTGCCCATTTAAAATGTATACTTCAGTGGTTTTTAGAATGTCCAAAGATACGTGCAATTATCTTAACAGTCAATTTTAGGATATTTCCATCACCTCAAAAAGAAACCTCTTACCCTTTAGCTATAACCCTCCCCATCCCAGCATTTCTCCAAATCTACTTCCCCAGGACTAAACAGCCACTATTATTCTTTCTGTCCCTATAGGTTTGCCTATTCTGAACATTTCATATAAATGGAATCACATATGTGGTCATGTAACTGATCTCCTTCACTCAGCATGTTTTCTAGGTTCATCCATTTTGTAACATGTATCCTTAGTTTATTTTTTTATTATGGTCAAATTATATTTCATTATATGGATATACCACATTTTGCTTACCCATTGATCAGTTGATGGACATTTGGGCTGTTTACACATTTTGGCTATTTAGGAATAAGCCTGCTAGAAATATTCAATACAAGTTTGTATGTACATAAATATTTTCATTTTTCTTGGATTATATACTAGGAGTGGAATTGTTGGATCATATAGTAACTCAATGTATTTAACTTTTTGAGGAAAGGTAAGGGTTTTTTCTATAGTGGCTGAACCATTTTTACATTCTCCCCATCATTGAGGGTCCCAATTTTTCCACATCCTCCTCAATATTTATTGTTATCTGATTTTTTTTATTAAAGTCATCCTAGTGGGTGTGAAATAATATTTGTCCTATTGATTTACATTCCCCTGCTGACTAATGATGTTGAGCATCTTTTCATGTGATTATTGGGCATTGTATATCTTCTTTGGAGAAACATCTATTCAGATCATTTGCCCATTTTTTAATTGGGTTGCTTTTTTTTAATTATTGTAATGCTGCTTTCTTCTGAGTAATATTTGCATGGAATATTTCTTTCTAGCTTTTTACTTTTTGTCTACTTATGTTATTATATTCGAAGTAAGTTTCTTTTAGACAGCTTGTAGTTGGGTCATATTATTAATCCCTTATACTAATTTCTGTCTTTTGATTAGTGTATTTAGACCATTTATACTTAATGAAATTACTGATTTACTAGGTTTGTGCCAATATTTTTTCTTTGTTATTTATAAGTATTTCTGAATGTAGCTGTTTGTGTATGTGTATATGTGTGTGTATTTTTTTCTTGGTTATTCTTCATATTTACTATCCAGATCTTTAATTAAAAAGTTTGATGATTAAAGGTCTTGACTTAAGAAAGTAAGGGAGAAATGTTAATAGTTCAGATTAAATAATTAAAAAATCCTATCTGTAGCTTTTACATTGTGAATAGCACAAAATACTGAGGAAATATTCTTTCAATATTTAGAAACTATTATATGATTTAGCAAAGATATCACTCACATTATTGACCAAAAATAAATACATTTCTGACATACATCTTCATTGTTTCAGTTTTTCTTTTGTCTTATTCTTAATGTGAATGAAAATATCAGCCAACATTTGTGTTAGAACTACACTCATTTGATAATTGGAACTCTAGGTATGGTTACAGATATGAGAATCATTAGGCTATGAAGGATTTATCATTAAAAAAGTATTATTTTGTGAAATTATGTGCTATATAGCCTTTAATATCAGTAAAATTTGTAATAAACTTATGTGCATATATATGTATATGTTTATATGGATACATGTGTGTTTGTGTATTCACATGCACATGCATATTTTTTCCTCTTTCTCAATACTAAACCAATTGTTAAACATTTAACACATACCACTGGAGTGTTACTATCACCTTGGCTTTTTAAAGCCACTGTTTTAGTTTTATAAATCTAATTGAACAAACTGAACTGATAATGTGGTAAGCTCAGTAAATATTTCGCTGGTGTCTTTGATCTCACAGTATCGTTTTTTTTTGTTTTTGTTTTTGTTTTGAGGTACCAGGAGTGAGGATTGAACCTGGGAGCTCATATGTGGGAAGCTGATACTCAACCACTGAGCCACATTGGCTTCCCTGAGTTGGTTTTTATTTTTCATTTGTTTGCTTGTTGCTTTCTGTTTTGTTTTGGGGTTTTTTTCTTTTGTTTTTTGCTTTTTCAGGAGGCTCCAGGAACCAAACCTGGGACCTCCCATGTGGGAGGTGGGAGCTCAATCGCTTGAGCCACATCGGCTCCCCATAGTATCATTGTCTTTATATATTGGTCTGTGAGCTGCCAGTGCCTGTTGATTACCTAGGTGTGACAGTATTAGTGGTTATGGTTAGATGCAATAATTATTTGAATATAGTATTTCTTCTTCTGCATATAGATAAACTTTATATTGATAATCACTAAGAGAAGGTTCATAATTATGTGAAATATTCATGGAAGAGTACTTCCCGATTTGTTTCCTTTCTGAATATAAAGGATTTGTTTGACATCTTATGTTTCATGTCACATTTATACTGTATAATGTGGAAAAGTGATTGTGTCAATTGTTTGATCTCTTGAGAATGGTGCATAATATGTGCATAATATCTGCTTGTGTCTTAAGGATTTTCTAAGGTAGTATTTCACAACTGATGCGGAGCAGCAAGAACTCTAATACTTTTTAATGTATATTTCTATTTGTGAAATATTAAGTACAGTGTTTTAAAATTATTCAATATTAGTCTGTCTTCTCTTAGTAGAGACTTTTTAATCTCCACTGCAGTACTAAAAGGATTGTATGTGTATATAATATATCCACTTTTTTTTTTGCATGACTTTATTTCTATGATATGTTCAAGTGAAGTTACTAATTCTAAGTTTGTCTTGACTTTTTCCCCCTTCAGTTTAATGAGTGGTGTCAAGAATAATGTTGGAAGAGGGATCAATGTTGCCTTGGCAAATGGTAAGAATAATTGTTTTAGTTTATGGATGTAGTCACTGGGTATTTATGTTCCTGAAAGTAAAATGTACTTTGATATCAAGGGATCAGGTCAGAAAGTGCTACTTTTGACACTGTCTCCTAAAACTATGGATGGAAATTCAGTGTCTGTATATTTATACCTTGCTTTCTCAGAAGGATCCCAACTTGCTATGAATTATGTAGAGCGCTTCCTCTGAGATTGTTAGGAAACAACCAATCTAAAATTAAATCAATGATTTCTTGTTGCAAATTTTGGAATTCTAACATAATATGAAGATAGTTTGATAGGAATGAGGGTACGTAAAATGACAAAGGGTAGTAGACTATTGGATGGAGTAAGGGGGGAAGGGAGAATATGAATTAATTGTAAATTTTAAATCCTGTCTACATTCTTCTGATAGGTTCATTATTTTAAATCAGTCCAGTGACTCTTTGACCATCTTGGGTGTTCTACCAAAATCAAATCTGAAAATCTGAACCCATGAAGGGAGGCCTGCATGCTCCATGCTGGTCCTCCCCGTTCTGGTACAGTAACCCTGTAGAGCTATATAGGGGGATTAGAAAACAGCAGCCACTTTACCTGGTTCATAGTACAGGAAAATATTTTTTACTTTTTTTAGAACAAAAGGCAAATTTCTGCATTTCTAAATTTCCTCATTTTCCAGTTAAATCTATTTGATAGATAGCAAAAAATATATTTTAAAAGATAAATATAAATTTAATTAAAAGATGGCCTTGATAGAAAATAGCATCTGAGTCAAGGAGATGCTTCCTTTTTGTAAAAGATTTATGTAATTTTAGGTAATTCTTAAATAAGGGAAGATAGTAATTAGATGGGGGGGGGGTGGGAAATCTAGCTTTTAATTGAAGTGGTTTGGAGTCAGTAATGAATTTCTGTTTACCACTCTTTTCCTTAAAAGATTAGTAAGAAGGTCCTAAGGGGGGGATCCAAGGATTACCCTTTAAAATATATTTCAGATGCATGTGATTCCAATTATAATTCTTTTTGAATAGTTTATTTTCTGCTAATGAATTCTCATCAATCTTGATATAACATCATTTGTTTTATACAGTGTATGATATATTTCAGTTGCAAAATTTGATATGAATTCAATTTTTTTCAGGAAAAACAGGAGAAGTGTTAGACACTAAATATTTTGACATGTGGGGAGGAGGTGAGTGTGAATACCATATAACTTTAGAAGACTGTTTTGTTAACACTGTCTTCTTAATCACCTCAAAATAATGTAGCCCATTAATGAAGGAGTAACACTCTTTATGTGTTAGTCCATTTTATTTTTCTCACTTTCTTTTCACTGAATGTCCAGCTATATTTAAGTCATCAGTCCTATTGTATATACTTTGTTTTTGTTAGAAAAATAGTTTGTGGTGTGTAATTGAGTGTAATAGTATCCGAATTTTTTAAAAAGGGGGTTAGCGAACGTAGCTCAAGTGGTTGAGTGCCTGCTCCCCATGTACAAGATCCTGGGTTCAATCCCCAGTACCTTCTGAAAAACAAAAACAAATAGTATCAGAATTAAGCTTTTGAAAAATCTGAATCCCATTTTCTGCAGAACTAGTTTTAAGATTGGTGAAACTAGGTAGCTAACTTTTTAAGCAAGGAGCTTTTGGTTTTCCGGGTTCTGTCTGAAATTTTAAAAAGGATAAGTGATTTAAAGTCCAGGATAACTAATTTAAACAATTTAAACTGGTTGAATTGCTATTTTTACATATGATTTTTCTCTCAAAATAAATAACATGGAGCAATAGACATACAAGATAAATTATCAGATTTTAGAAAAGATTTTAGAAAAACTTCATCCCAGTTCTACCGTCTAATATATGGCTAATTATTAAAGTAGATGAATATTGGAGAGAAGGAATAGGATTTTTTTCCTAGTTCTTTGAACTTAGGGCAGTCCACAGATATTTTCACCTTCTGTATTTAGAGGCAAGGAACTGGTATCAAAGAGGAATACTGCCTAAAAGAAAGGAGTTTCTTTCTCAACTTAATGAAGGAAAGCCAAGGAAGTCTTTAGTTTGAGAAATTTGCCATATGAGGAATGCCCCTGCACCACTCTCTATCCTTTATATATTCCCTGGAAGCCAACAGCTATTAGGCTTCCTGAGATTTATGTTAAGAGTTTTCAGACAGTTCAGTTTTTCTAACATTTCTTCAGCTTATAGTAAGGTACCATGTATTATTTATTTCTTAAATGAGATTAGGAAAACGTTTCACAGCTGTCAAAGCTGTGTAAACTAAAATGGCACCATCAGTTTCAAAAGCTAAAGGCATAATTGGTCCTACCAAAATTTATTATGTAGAAACATTCTTATAAACCTGTTGTTAAAATCAGCAATGTTATTGGAAACTTTGATTTTTCACACAACCTCCATCCCCCTATCAGGAATAGGCTAAATCACTTGCTTGAAAACACTGCCAGTTAAGTAGTAGTTGCAGTTTACTGCCATCTTTACATTTAAATGGCAATGATTTTTTTTGTTAGCGGCTTTGATACATCTTTTCTGATTTGAAAATTCTGTCATAATATAGAATTAATTAGAGAAAATATTTGGGCTTTTTTGCTGTGGCTAGAAACTGAGTAAATTTGAATTAACCTAGTTTTCAAGTAATGTTAGATTTGGGGCTGTAAGCAAACCTGGCATTGTAAGGAGCTCAAGATGTAAAAAGATTTTTAGTAACTGACCTCTCTGTACCCTCATTTGGCATCACCAGTTTGTAGGAACTGAAGTGGTTTATTTTGAAGTCCTTCTGGATCTTGATATACTAGGTGAAGAGGATAGTGACTGCAATGTCTGCCATAATTAGTTCCCTTTCACCTTTAGTGATAACCTAACTTAGATTCCTTCCTCTAGATCATAGCAAGTAGATGCGCCCAGAAGATCCCTTAAATCAGTGCATATGTGTGTGTGCACGCAGACATATTTATATAATTTTTAAAAATTACAGATCCCTTTGAGAATTGGATAAAAGCTATGCATCCTCTTTCTAATAAATTTATATGTATTCAATTTGCCCATGAGCCCCTCTCCTGCCCTAGGAAGCTTACCCATGCACCCCAGAATAAGGCTTTCCATAAGTCCCAATTATTCATGTGTGAGAGATTCTCTGAGTTTCTTGCTTTAAAATTGCATGTCATACTTTTGACATGCTGCTTTGCTGTGGTTTGGTTGGTTGGTTGGTTGGTTGGTTTTCATTTAGTCCCTGAAGTATCAGTACAAAATGACACATAGGATGAACTGGGCTTAGGAAATTTGAAGTTGATGTTGGCATCATATTAAGGGACCAACTTGACCATTTCTCTAAACTGTTCATAAGATTTGTCTCCATTTTTCATTATTTTTCTACATTAGAAAGTATTGATTTGTAAGTACTTCATATTTAAAAAAATTTTTAGATTATTGTGATGTTTACTCATTTAAAAAAAAAAAAATCCCTGAACCCTTCTATTTTCTTCAGATGTTGCACCACTTATTGAGTTTCTGAAGTCTATACCAGATGGTACAATAGTCTTAATGGGAACATATGATGATGGAGCGACCAAGTATGTAAACTTAAAACTTTAAACAACTTTTTTAAAGCTATATTTATAATTATAAAAATAATACATTTTCAGTGAAAATTTTATAAAATAGAGCAAAATAATCCAACTCTCAGATGACTACAATTAATTTTGTTTTTTGTTTTTTTCCTTTCTTTTTTATGTAAATATCTATCATGCATTTGTTATGAAACTAGGATCAAATTGTACATAAAATTTCTTACACTTTCTTTCATATTGTTTTTATCAACCTTAAATCATTTTCTCTGACATTAATATTGTTCAATAGCATTATTTTTATGAATCACTAACAGTCCATCATATGGACCTACCTTTATTTAAATGTTCCTGTATAATTGCCAGGTTTCTTTTCTTAAAAATTATTATTATAAATCACATTATGATACATATTCTTTTAAATAAAGATTTTTCACCTTTGATTATGTCATTAGGGTAAATTTCTGGACATGGAATTCATTGTCACAGAATGAATATAGGTGTAATATATTTTCATAAATTTTAATAGCTGGTGCTTTTAGAACTTTTTTTTTTTAAGTTGTATATGTTGTAAAAATAGAGAAAATACAGAAAAACACTACCCAGAGATAGCCATTGATAATAATTTAGTTTCCATCTCGAGACTATTTAATGCACACACATATATATTTTTAAAACACATTTAGAATAATAATATTTACAGCATATATTTACTTATTTATGTGGTAAATATTTTCCCATATCATTAAGTTTTCATAACAAAATTGTTTATTTCTGCCTATTATTTTTAAACTTGTGCCATGATTTATAATCTGTTTAGTAAAATGCCTGTTGGTGGACACTTGGGCTATTTCCAATTTTTAATCGTTAACAATAATGTAGTATCTTTTAAAACATTTGAATAACCATGCCTATATCCTTAAGATAAAGTTTTTGAAGTGGAATTGTTGAATTACAGGCTTTGTATGTATTTTTAAAAGAATTTTTAAAGTTTGTACTAATTTTACATTCCTCTCAGAAGTTTCACAGCACATTGCATTTTATTTTTTTATAAGTTCCCAATTCTATATGTGAAAAGGGATCTTTTTTAACCTTTCTGTCTTTGATTATTAGTGAGATTGGATTTTTTCCACAATTTTTTTTTTTTTTTTTTTTTTTTTTTTTTTTTTTTTTACTTTTCTTTTGTAAATTGTCTTTTGACCATTCGGTTTCATCCATATTGATTTGTAAGAGCTCTTTATATAATAAGGTTATTAACCATTTCTCATGTTATAAATGTATTTTTTATTATTTGTTTTTAATTTTGTTAGTTTATAGTGCTTGTTGACTCTTAGAAGTTTAGATTAATTCATATGGAACCAAGTCTGGATTTTCTTTTTTAGTTTCTCTTATATCTATAAAGTATTCCTCTTAAGTATTTTTCATTCTCTTAAGTCTGACATTTATTAGACTTTTTCCCCAGTGATTTCATGGATTTTAAATATTTTTAAAAATTCATTTATAATTTCGTGGTGACTTATAATGCCTATATAGCACTAGTTTCTTACGTAGATTTGACTTTGTTTCCAGAATTTCTGTTCTGTTGATCTATGTATTCCTGCTCCGAAAGACAGAATTTCAATTATATTATAATTAAGTTTTATAGAAATAAGTGTATTTCTTGCCTATCTGGTATGTCCTCTTAATATTCTTTCTCAAGAAACCTTTTCTGTAATACTCAATTTTTTCCAGATGTATTTTATTAAGAATAAAAAAAAAATCCCTTACAGATTTTTATTGAAAAGGATTTAAAACTTTAAGTTCAAAAGGAGTGTGGCATGTAGTTCTATTTAGTTATTTTCATAAATTTATTTAGTGTACAGCAACATTATTTCAGATTTGTACTAAGAAAACAATTCCACTTTATGTATGCTTCTAAACTGAAGCAGTTTCATTGACATTGTGCCTTTTGTCTGGTTCACCTATGGATGTGTTAAATCCACCTTGTATTTTGCCCTTTTTAGGATTTACAATGAAAAGCTCTGGAGTTCTGGCCTAAAAAAACTTTTTATATTTGTTTATCCAGTATCTTTTGATTTTAAATAGGCTGCCTGTTAAAAAAAACAAGTAAGAGAGAGAGAAAACAATTTATATCCAAGAAAGCTACACTTTGAGGAGTGTGGGTCTCCAACGATGCCTGGTCCTTCCATCCCCTCACCCCCATCTCCTCTGAAACATTTTGTTTGTTTGTTTAGTAAAGAATATAATAGCTTGACGGAGCAAGCTAAATTTTGCTTTTTGTATTCCTCCTTTTGGAGAGAACACTCTATGGTGTTAGCTTCATGTCTGCGTGAACGGTTTCACTGTGGATGTTTGAGGAAGCAGGGATCGTAAAGCTCACCTGACTCAGCGGCCCAGCCAGGGCCAGATGGCCAGATGCCCTTGGAACTTCCTTGTAAATGCCTGCTGAACTCCTTACCTCCTAAGGGTGCTGGTACCCTTGCCATTTGAAACAAAACACACTGTTTTAAAATAAGTGTTATATTCTCAGGGTGTTCTTCCTCTAACTTCTGTCTGATTGTTCTTAATTTGGGTAAATGGAACAAAAGAACAACAAATATGTTCCCCATACCATTTGATATTTCAAGTATTTGAAGCTAATTGGCATTTCTCTTTTAGTTTTCTCTTTTCCAGGCTCAACATGTGACTCTTTTAACCTTTTATCATGTCAAGTTTCTGGTCTTTTCACCCTCCTAGCTGCTTTTCTTTAGGCACTCTCTAGTTGAATTTTGTCTCTTAAAATGAGCGGCCCCAGATTGAACACTGCGTTCCAGATGTGGTCTGGCCAATACAGGGTACAATGGAGATGCTAGCTCACCATGTTTTAGATATTATGTTTCTCTGAATATTCATGCAGACTAGTATTGTATTAGTTTTCTTTAAACAGCCACATCACATTTTCAGCTCATGAGATTTTGGTCAAGTTAAATTCTCAGATCTTTTCCTTTGATCTCAGTTTTGTTTTTTTTTTAACCACTGCCAAGTCAGGTCTCCTCATTCAGAATTTGATTTTGATTAATCTAAATGAAGGACTTTACATTAATTTATCCAAGTTAAATTTAATTTTGCTGATTTTGTCCTACTTGGTCTTGATTTTTACATTTGTCCTGTGAGCTCTTCCTGATCCAGGCTTTGTATACTTTCCAAAATTGTTCTTATGTCTAAATCTAAGTCATTGATACAAATGTTTTCCAAAGGCCGTGTGCCAACCTGCTACAGGCCTAGGATTCAATCTATTAATCAACTGCAGGTACTACTATTCAAACAACTGCCAGTGTCCCCTAATAATCATACTGTCCAGCTGCTATTTTATTATTTTATTCATAGAAGATATTTTCTGAGACTATCAGAGCTCCCTTGAAATTTAAGGACTATGCTAATTATAAAACCCTGCCCAAAAGCCTCTTTAAAAACCTAAATAGCTGAAATGACAATAACTTGGCTTTCTTTATTCATCCCTCCTTCTCACTCTCTTTCTTTCCTTCGTTCTTTTCTCAGAGGATCTCTTTGTTGCAGTCCATTCTAGAATTCTGCTAGGAATTGGAGTCAGTTTTATTGGACTGTTTCTAAGATTTTCCTCCTTTTTTTGATAACTGGAATATTTGACTAATGTCTTAGCTCCATTTTTCACTATGCTTCTACTAGGACTAACACGTCTTTAGTATCTAAGTGTGTGACTTGTGTGGGCCTGGAGGCTTTATTTTAAAGCACTTATGGTCATTCTTGAACTACTGTTCCCTTTTTATGTTGATTAAAGAGTATTTGCCTCCCTGGACAAGGTAGTTATGATTTGATCGGTTTATATTATATCATTCTTCTTTAAAACAGTGTGGGTCCCTTCATTATTCACACTTGGTAGCACACATTCTTTCTGTAGCTTTTAATAGCTTTGTGAATCTCATCTCATTTGAGCGCTACAGGTCTTCCTGGTAGTCACTTTTAAAGTTTTATCATTAGTAACGTGGTTTACCTTGCATTTTTGTATACCATTTTATGTTTGAGCCCATTCACAGAACATGCTGTAATAGCACTAATTTAGCAATGATCCTCTTTTTTCCTGTGATTGTTTCAATTACACAGTGAAAATGATTGTTTTTTATTTGTTTGTTTTTAAAGAGTCAAATTCCCATAGGAGTTTCTAATCTGAACTTCTTATAATATGCTCTCTTTAAAGTTGAGGCTAAATGGTCACTTATGCCTAACGTCTTTCCTTATTTTTCAAACTCCTGAGTAATAATGGTGGTTTTCTTGCAAAGTTCTTGACACTTCCACTTCCCAAGTGGTTTTTCCCTGTTAATCAGAATTGAGCCCAGAATATCAGTTCTTCTTGTTGCTTTGTGTGCTTTCTGAGAAACGGGATATTAGCTTGGTTTTTGAGGCTATAACCTGTAGCACTGTCAGACATGCTTCCTTTCTCAAGTGAGCCTTGAGGCAGATCCCAGATTCTCCCCATCTCTAGTCTCTAACTTCCTGATTTTACTCCACTTGGCATCTGTGCGTCTGTGTTTCCTGAATCTGTTCTAGGAAAACTTGATCCCTATCTCACATTCTTCTGGTTTAATCACATTATAAATTTCTCTCTCTCATTCTTCTGATTTAATCACAGGATATTTTTCTATTCATTCATTTTAAAAGAAAATGCTTAACTAAAATAATTTATTCAATATGAATCTTTAACTACTTAGCTAGTTAAGATCATTAGTAAAGATTAAAATACATGCAATGCAATAAACCCATGATGTCCCTATATAGAATTTAAAAAGCTTATGTCTCCAAACATATTAGTTACTCTGGTTTTTAAAGAAATACGGCATTTTGACACCTATGATATATTTAATCTAGTGCTTAAAATACTATACTTCATGGTTTTAGATTTCTTTTTGGAATATGAAATTAAGTCTTTTACTTAGTTAAACAGAAGATATCAAAAAAGGAATAATAAAATAATCTCCAACTATATTGGCAGGTAGAAAACTTTAGAAGTCGTTGAGAAAGTTATCTTGTTTTAAAACTATAGTTAGATATACATAGGGATATGCGCTGGGGGTCCCCAAGACCACCTCCAGGTGTGGTGATTCACTAGAAGGATTCAGCAGGACTTAGCAAGTAGTCATACTCACAGCTATGATTTGTTACAGCACAAGGATCCAAAGCAAACTCAGCAAAGGGCAAGGTTCATGGGGCAAGCTGGTAACAAGGCCCAAGCTTCCAAGAGTCCTCTCCCAAGTGGAGTCATACAGGATGCGCTTAATTCTTCCAGCAACAAGTTGTGACAGCACATGTGAAATGTTGTCTACCAGGATAGCTCATTAGAAACTCAGCACCCAAGATTTTAATTGGTACCCTCTGCGTACAAAATTCCAGACTCCTGGAAGAAAAGCAGGTGTTCAGCCTAAACCGTATCATTTGTATAAATAGTTTAGGCACCGGGAAGCTGTCCTATCAGTTCTGGGATTGGTGGGAACCCTCCTGAAATCCAAGTTCCCAGACACTAGGCAAGGGCCACTCTTGCAAGCAGGCTTTTCTACAGATAGCAGACTCAGGCCTGCTATGTTAACTCTTTTCTGGGAAGGACATAAAGGTGTTCTCATGAGGAGGTAAGGAAAGAGATTAATGCACTCAAACATAAGGCTAAATTTTAGTTTCTTCTAGATCTCTGGCTAAATTATCTGTTCTGAAATCCAAAACAGCAGGAGTAAATCATGGCTGCCCTTCGACATATTTCTTAGTTGACACAAAACTCTTAGATAAGAAAATTTTATTTGCTTTTTGAAGGGGCCTGACCTGCTTTTGGATAACTGCTTACTTGGCTGGAAGTTTTTGCATATAAAGCAGTACCTTGGCATTTGTGAATTTAACATTCATTATTCCAGCTATTTATGAGCAACCCCCAAGGCCTGTGATGTGTAGTTTTCCTAAAATATGAAGGGAACCCCAAGGCTGCTCTGCAGGAGGCATTTGCTTAGCAGCCCAGGGAGCCTACTGCCCAGCCTCTGTAGCTCAGCCCCTACTTTATTCTTATTGTTACGTAAGCAGCAGTTCTTAAATGTCTTGAAAAGAAATTCCTCTACTAGTGCTGATGATGCAAGTAAAGAATTTTAAAAGAGTAGGCTGGAAATCAAACATTGGATAAACTAACAAGTGGAATTTGGCAAATGGTTTATGATCTACAGCATCAAAACACTGTTTGGAAATGAGGTTCAGACAATACTTTCAGCGAGTCTCCCTTTAACACAATAGTTGCTTAACAATGAGCAAACTAATGAAAAGTGATGACTAACTCACAAAAGGATTGGCACAAGAATCAAGGCTACAGAGGAGCTTTGGGAAGAAAGCCAGAAGCACGTACATGTGATTTTATGTGAAGGTCTCCGAGACTTCACAGAGGTTGAGACTTGAACTGGTTCTTTTGCAGAGACATTTCTTCCTTTCTTTTTATTTCATTTAGTTGTAATGTACCACTTTATAGATTTGTGTCTGAAAGGCTAAGTACTCCATGGGCTACAGCTTATTTTCTCCTTGAATCAACTGAGCTGCTTCAGGTGGACAGGGGTGCCCAGGCTTGTGGTCCAAATAGCTATTTTAAAAGTTAGTTTTCTTTTAAATAAGACATTTTGTTGGAAACATCCAGTTTGCTATCAGTATTTACCATTATTCTTTTCAGATATAATTTACAAAAGGTTTAGTGAAGATTCAAAATGATTTTTATTTTACAAAGGTATTGTTGCTTAAGACCTTGAATTAGCCTGGGTAGTCATCTACTAACTGGGGTTTCATTTATTTGATGGATGTAATGAAAATAATTAAATGAATGTGAATTATTGTGAAATAAAGACATCTAGAAGGTACTTCTCAATAGAATAAACTTAAAATTTATTGCTGAATTTCATGTCTTTTGTCACCAGAGAATTAAAATAGGAATGTTACTCAGAAAAACTTCATCTAATTTTTATGTTATCTTATTTAAGCCATTTTCTTATTTTAGCATGTTATATGTTAAATATCCTAGGTGAAAGTAATATTAGGTAGATAGCATACAATGCATTAGGCATAATGTATTTTTTTTTCTTTCTCTTCAAGACTCAATGATGAGGCGCGGCGGCTCATTGCTGAATTGGGGAGTACGTCTATTACTATTCTTGGTTTCAGAGACAACTGGGTCTTCTGTGGTGGAAAAGGCATTAAGACAAAAAGCCCTTTTGAACAGGTTAGTGTCTTAGACTTTCATATTTAATGAACAGGAGCAAATTGTGTAAAACTTAATAATTGTCAAGTATTGTATGGGAATTTTTTTTCCTACATGATAATAATGCAGTGGAACATGATTACTTTTATTTAAACCTTTTAGAATGCATTAATTAAGGATTAAAATTGAGCGTTTGATATTAAAATCAGTTAAGTTTGAAAATACTTTAGAACTTAGAAAATAAACTATATTTTTTGACTAACAAATCATCTGCAATGTCTTATTCTTTCACCTGTTATATAACAAGTGTTACTGAAATGAGCTCAACTAAAAGATGTTAGTAAAATCAACAGTTCACAAAGGTTTATTAAAACTATACGCTGTTGTTGTTTCAATAGCACATAAAGAACAATAAGGATACAAATAAATATGAAGGATGGCCAGAAGTCGTGGAAATGGAAGGATGCATCCCCCAGAAGCAAGACTAAAGGAAATGTGGAGAAAAATCGAAGGAAATGCACTTTGGCTATTAATGGGAAAGCTGTAACAGAGAAACTCTGTGTAAATATTTTAAGAGCATGCAGCCATCTCGGTGTATGCATGAGCATTTTCTCTTTTGATATCAGGATTATTTATTGCTAACATAAATAGATATCTTTGTAAATAGTCATCATTATGAGCAAATCACTGAACTATTTCCAAGCACATTTCCCTAATACAATGTTTAGATTTAGACTGCTGTGGTAATAACATTAATTCTAACAGCATACTCAATAGATAACAGAAGAGAACAGATTGTGAAAAGTATATTGATATATATATATGCCATAAACATGGATATATGTACTGGTTGCTATGAAAATTGACCATGGAATAATATGGATTGGGGGTGGGGGAGGGTACGACTATCTTTTCTTTTATATATATTGCCTTTCGATGATAGTGTCTTTTAAATTAAAAACATATTTGGATAATTGTGTGTATAACATTACTTTACAGTCTGACTCTCCAGATATACCTCTTTTCTTAGTCTTTTCCTTCCCTACCCCTCATCCCAAGAAAACTAGAAGTAAAATGTTTGATAGGAAAACTTATATCAGATATGTGAAAAGCACAACGAAATCTTTTTTTTTTTTTTCACATAAACAGTGCAAAATACATAATAAATGTAGATGGTGATCAGAACTGCAGGTTGCTGGATTTTGTGTTAGCAGTGTGACCAACTTGATTTTGTAAAAGCTATTCGGGGCAAGGCTCGAGGTGGCAATGCCACAGAACTGGGGAACCAGGCCAAGTCCTCTGCTCAACCTTATTAGGTCAATCAGGGCGGCTGTGCCAGTATATTTACATCAATATTGGCATATATTTTCCTCATTTACTTGTTATCAGCATTGACCAAGTGATTTACACAAGGGTGTGCTTTAATATCACAGTAATTTTTATTTGTAAACCAAGAAATTCTGTATTTTCTTCGTCTGACTTCATAAGAGCATTTTTTGCTTGAAGTTATAATGGCATATTTAGAGAAGTGTTAATTACTGAGAGGACTAGTCATTGCATTTAAAAAGTAATTTTATTTGTTCCAAAAAATGGCATTACTCAATTCTACATAAAAATATAGAAGAGAGATCTAATGTTTTTGTTAGCTTCAGATGTTCACTAAATGATTCAAGGTGTTTTTGTTGTTGTTGTTGATTTTTTATTTGTTTTTAGGGCATTAAGTACCTATTGTGTATCAAGTATCTTAAACCGAAATGTAGACAAATTTAAAGATCAAACTGCCGTTCACAACATAAGGCAGCACTTAAATTTTGAATCTAAATTTTAGATGGCTTGTATAAAAAACTAAAAGCAGTATTTGTTATTTTGCTGTAAATCAAGTTAGAAATTCTGACATTTCTTAAATATTAATGAGCTCTGGGGTAGTTTCTTCCTTCAAACTGAATGTAATTAATAAATACATGTTCAGACAATTTTTGTAAACTTTTCAGATTTTTGGTGCTTATATGCTAAATCACATTCAGCATGTATATTTTGACGTTTAAAATACTTCCCTTGATTCTGTAAATTAAAAGAAAAACTATTTTGCAGTTCCAGGAATTATGAAATAAATGTTACATTAAAAAATTAAGAAAATAAATACTCTTGGTTTTGCATTGTGAATCTTTTTTGTATTATCTAGCTAAGTATTATACCTACAAAACTCCATGTTAAGGTTTGCCAAGCATTCATTATACCACTTAGCATGCAAAATTTAAATCATTCCTGTGTTTAAACACTTTAATATCCTCTGGATATATCTTAATTATCTAGATGGCAGGGTATCACTTTGAATACAAAGACTAAAATAATGGCTATGTAACGTGTAAAGGTGTATAAAATGTCACACACAAAAAAGGGATAAAGATTGGTCTTGTGGCCTCTGTGGTACAGTTTGATTTTCTTTCAACTCCATCTTGTACTACATGCAATTATTTGCATCTTAAATTTGGAAATTTATTTCCAAATTAAATTTGGAAGCAATAATTTTAATACATTTCATTTTCAAGTCTCTTTTTAAAAACATAGTGTTATAAGTAAAACAATGCTCATTTACTGTTGTTTTAGATTGACATTTTGGTATTTTAAATGGTGTTTAAGGGCTTCTGGATGCATATTTTTCTTTTGTAATTCACAGATGTTTTCCCAGAGCAAGTTATTATAATAGTTATTAAAATTGAGCAAAAGAAAGTAGGGAAATGAGTTAGTTATATTGAGGAAATCAAAGAAAAATTGAGCCAGTCTTTATAATTGTTCTTTCTATATTTTATTGTATTTGTTTTTAAATGAATAAGCTGATATGCTGATATTTTACAATTTTTATGCCAGATGAAGCCCAATCTGTTTAGCCTGTATTGCACTTTAAATTATTCTTTAAAAGCTTACTCAAATTTTAAATAATTATCACTTACAAAACAGGGATAACACCTGGTATGTTTTGGTGCTTACCAAAGTGCCTGGCATTAGTAAATGGCATTCATTTAAATGGCAACTGCTATTATTGCTATTACTGACCTTGTCCCTTGCAGGCTAGTAATGTTTTAGCCCAAGAGAAAAGTTAGCAAAATCAGCATTTATAGTTTTCGAACCTCATACCGAGCCGGAAGGAAATGCAAATGACAAGCAGTAAGGTCATGGGAGAGGATGCAGTTATTCACCTGAGGTTCTCCTTGACCTCCAAGCTTCTGGCTTTCATACTGCCTATCCTTTCACTCATTACAGAAATTAACCTTTCACACACATAAGCTTTGTGTGGGTGTATTGGGGTTCTCTAGGGAAACAACTGACAGGAGATATCAGCAAATACTATGAGATCCTATAATCATCTCACATGACCGTCCGGATGCGCAAGTCCAAATTCCATAGCGCAGGCTGCTAGCGAGGGACTCCGATGAAGGTCCTTGATGAGTTGCTCAGGAGAAGCTGGCTGACTGAAGTAATAAAGGGAATTCTCTCTCTCAATGCTGAAATCACTTCTCCTTTTAAGGCCTTCAACTAATTGGATGAGCAGTCTCTCATTCCTGATGACAATCTCCTGGATTGTAGACGTAATCAGCCACAGATGCAATCAACTCACTGATGATTTAACAGAAAATGTCCTTGTAGTTCAATTAGCCCAGCATTTGCTTGACCAAACAAATGGGTGCCATTACCTGGCCAAGCTGACGCATTAGTCTAACCATCACACCAGGCAACTGTGATTTCAGAGGATCACATGATAGCTCAAGTTCCTGGCCTGGCCTGTGCGAGAAAGTATATGGTGTCAGCCAAAGAGGCAGGGAGTGTTTGCTGACTTCTGAGGCCGCAGCCTGTTGAGGAGCCTCACTGGGGAAGCACTCCACTGATGTGCAGAACAGAACTTGCTGCCTGTTCCAGATAACCAAGAACTTCCTGAACATCCCCCCAACTCCTGTGGCAGAGCAGATAAGGCAAGGATCAGGAGCTACTGGGACTCCTTGCACATTGGTTTTTTTTTTAAGATTTATTTTATTTATTTACACACACACACACACCATTGTTTGTGGTCACTGTCTGCTCTCTGTGTCCATTTGCTGTGTGTTCTTTGTGTCTGCTTGTCTTCTCTTTAGGAGGAACCAGGAACCGAACTCGGGACCTCCCATGTGAGAGAGGGGCGCTCAATCACCTGAGCTACCTCAGCTCCCTGGTTCTTTGTGTCTCTCACTGTTTTTCCTCTTTGTGTCTCTTTTGTTGCATCATCTTGTTGCATCAGCTCGCCACACCTGCCCGCCACGTCGCGCCAGCTTGCCTTCTCCAGGAGGCCCCGGGAACCGAACCCGGGACCTCCCATGTGGTAGGCGGAAGCCCAATCACTTCAACCACATCTGCTTCCCCTCATTAGCTTTTGCTTCTTGTTCAGAAGTTCTCTGGAGGTTCATGCTCATCAGCAGGGCTCCTGGGCAAGGGAGGAATCCTGAATGGGAATTTGAAATCATATTTCTGTTTTCTGAGATCAGAACTTTATAATGTAAATCCATTATATGAAATTTATACAGTTGACTTTAGATACATTTTCAGCTATGTATTATGCATTCATATACAGTCCTGCTTGTCTAATACTTGATGTGGCCTGATTAAATAACACGCTCAGTACTGGGGCCAGTGAATTCTCTGCTAAGTCTTAGCCTTCTGAATCACCAGTGGAAGAAAGGGCCAATTTGGAAATGTGCCTGTTGTAGGGAATTTCTGTGTTTTCCATAGGTATA
>JAQZBX010005423.1:0-56445 GCA_029593785.1 Cabassous unicinctus
TATATATTTTTTTTTTTAAAGATGCTTAGATTACATAAATGTTACACAAAAATTACAGGTATTCCCATTTTCCCCACCTCCCACACCTCCCATAACATCCACAAAAACATCTTTCATTAGTGTGGCACATCACCTGCAATGGATATACACATCCTGGGGCTTTGCCACTAAGTATAGACCACCGTTCACATCGTAGACCACACTCTCTCCCACAGAGTTCTTCATGGTTTATGCTGATGTAAAATGGCCTATATCCATCAGCACAACATGACTCAGGACAAACCTCAGGTCCTGAAAAAGCCCCTGTATTACAACTGCCTTCCCCTCCTTGCCCCGAAAGCATCTAGTGGCCACTGGCTCCACCTCACTGTTATAATTTCTTCCATTTCTTGAATCACATTATGTCTACAACAGAATACCATTAAGTCCACTCTAGTCAATAGCTTTTCCCCCAATCCTGAGGGGACTGAGATGGTGATGTCCACTTCACCTCCAAGCGAGAGTGGGCTTATATCCCATGGATATGTGGATGGAATTATCCTGCCTGCTTCTTTACCCTGGCCTCCCAGCTGTCCCTCTGGCTGGCCAAGCACATGTCCGCCTGGGCCTGACAGGCTGTGCCCTCCTCCTCTTACTGGGGCTGCCTCAAAAAGCTCTTCCCAGGCCTTCCTCATCAGCATGCCAGCCTTAGTCCCTATGTTCACCATCAAACTCACACTCTTCCTGCCTCTGGAGGTAGCTGTCTTTCCTTCCCTCACCCACTAGGAAGTTTGCTCCAGGTTGGCAGGGAGGAAACTTGTCATTCCCTATGTGTCTACTGCCTGAACCAGTGGGGGACACTAGGGAACGGCCACATCCCCTTCTCACCATGATGCTCTTGTACTTGGAGTCATTGTCCTCATCCAGGCTGACATGGACAATGCAGTAGTCAGTCATGTGCCATTTATAACATGACTGAGAGTTGCAGTGCTTGATTCTAAACTGGCTGGCCCTTGATTTGGTGGAGAAGGAAGAAGAGGACTTTCCTCTGAATGCTGATGTGACAATAGAGAATTTCTGTGATGATGCAGAGATTGACTGCTCCAACTATGGGTGACAGCAAGTTCAGCAGATGGCCTGGAGCTTCAGGGAACCCCATGGCTGATCTAGAACCTCTGGGAGCCTCTAGAAGTTCTGTAGGAGTCAATAATTATTGACCCTTTTGTGGTCCCAGAGAAGGCCAAGCAGGCACAGGAGAGGGAGGATGAGGGTGAGGGTAAACATGAGAAGAGATGGGCAATCACGTTCATTTCCTGGTCATCTTGTGACTCTGGGACATGGTCCAGGTGGATTTTCACCTTAGAGCTTGAGGAGCTGGTCATGTGGTGAGTCACCTGCATCCCCACTGCTGAAGTCAGGGCCACACTGGAGCTTCACACTGGAGTGGAGGGTGTTGCTACCACTGGACTCAGCATCTGAGGCCTCATGTCTGGCTGGCTGGGTCAGCTTACATTGGAGCTTCCCCTGCGGTGCAGCCAAACTTCTGCCCTTCCACCACTGCACCTGCTTAGTGCTCAGTCCATCAATAGTAGCCAGTGGGCTCTGGATGCCCTAGAGATAATGCAGCATCACCCATTTTCAAAGAAGAGGACACAGACCCAGAGATGGGGTGACTCACCCCAGTCACAGGCTTTATGGGGATTGGAGCTGGGATCCAAGAGCTAAATTGTCAGCCTCTCCAAGCCCATGCTTAGCCTGAAGGTTCCCTGAGCCCCAAGCCAGCCCACATTTCCCCACCCTTCATGGGGAGCTCGCTCTTCACTCCAAGTCTTGATGCCTTCCAGGTGGTGTTTGTCCTTGAAGCTCTTACTGGCTGACTGGGATGGGGGCTCCAGCTCACAAGAGAGGTGGTAGCTACAGAACAGAGTGGTGGCTGTAGGGTCCCAGAAGTCACACCTGAGGTCTCCCTCTCAGGGTCTGCACAGCAGATGGCGTTTGGGAGCACCAGCTCTCTTCAGAAACAGGTCCTATGCTGACCCAGGATCCTCAAGGGCAATCCCACAACTACCATGGCCAGATCCAGTCCTGGACTCACCTTTCATTCTCGCTGAGCTGCTCTATGGCCCCAAACCAGGCCCCAAATTGTTCATTGGGCACAAGGGATTTATAGCAGCAGCCTGCCTGGAGCTGCTGGAGCTCAGCGGCCATCTGGTAATCCTGAAGCCAGAGGGAAGGAAGAGGCTCTGCTGAGGCCTGGGTGGTCTTGCTGGATGGGATGGGTGCCAGTGGCTGGTTTTGCTCCTGTGGGTCCCCCCACTCATCCACTCCCTTCCAGGCTGTACATGCCCTCAGGGCTGGGTTCACACAGCTGATCCTCCAGGCAGTTGTCCTTATTCCCAAGTATAAGCCTCACTCTCCAGAGGGAGACTTTGACCCTGTCTTTTCTCCTCAAACTTGCCTTGTCAATCTAAGAGGAAGCTGCATACAGACTGGGGGTGCCCTCTCCAGGAGGACTGATTTTCAATCCCATAACCCACACCAGCCCTGCCCTCACAGTGATGGCCACAGCTGCTCACCTTCCTCTTTTTGTCAAAATTGACCATTCTCCCCTGGAAGACAGAGTTCACATCCATCATAAAAGGGCACCAATCAATTTCTATGGCTACGTCCCTTAAACCCATGTCACAATGCATTATGGTAGGATTCAACATGAACAGGGCAGTCCAGAACAGAGAAGGAACCAGGCAGACTCTGGGCACCAGGTGTGGGGAATGGGAGTGGAGACAGAGAGAACATTGAGTCCCAGCCTCTTATGACAATGGAGAGATGGTCCCTTGGACCAGCATCCTTTCAGATGTCTTTAAGAAGGCCATGGCACCCCAGCTCCCAGGGAAGCTGTGAGGCTCTCGGGAGATGTGGTGTGCCCACTGGTGATAGCACAGGGCTCAGGGAGTGGCTTCTCTTCCCAAGCCTCAGGGTCCCTTTCCCATCCTGCCCCTGACCAACCTCAGGCTCACTTACTTCTAGATACTCCTGCATGGTATTGTCCACCATCAAAAATTGTGTGAGGAATGTCCCCAGGTATGGGACAATGCCCTGGATGATGCCCTGTGTCATTGGGTGGGGTGTGGATTAGCACAGGCTCTCAGGTTCCCCCAAGACCCCTCCTAGAACACTCAGTCTCAGACTCCTAGGACCACACAGCCTTCCCCTGGACTGTCTTGGACACTTAGCTGTCACACCTAAGTTCCCCTTCCAAACTCCAAGAACCCCAAACTCACTTGCAGTCACCTCCCAGCACCAGCTTTTTAAAATCACCAGGTTTACTCCCCTTCTCCACCCAATCCCCCCTGAGTCAGCTCTTCTAGACTCTTGTTCTGATTGGCTGCAACTAGTCCTCCAGGATTCTCACACCTCTGGGCCCTAAAAGTTCCAGAGGATGAGACATTGAAGTGAGGCTTTCCAGGCTTAGTGGTCCAGAAGGATGGGCTTGCGGGCCCCCATGCTGAATATGAGTCCACTTGGCCTATATCCACCCAGCCTCAGGAACACTCACCCTTTCCTCTTTCTGCTCCTTATTCTGGGATCTTTTTGGTTTCATCTTCAGGGTGGCAAACTTGGAGATCTCCTCCTGCCAGGGTTGAAGACTAGGTCAGTGAGGCCCTCCTCCCCTCACTTATTGTCCCTTCAGTCTTGGACACCTGGAACAAATGAGCAGGTGGAAATCTGCTGCCATCACATGCCTGATGTCCACTGCCTGAGCTTGTGCAAGTGGACTGGCCTCCTTGTGCCTGTTTATTTATCTCTGATGTGAAGACAAATACCTGAAAGCCCTCATTGGGAGTCCAGAGACCTCAGTGTTGCAAACTAGCAGTGAAGATGCTCTGGCCATCTTGCTTTCTCCCTAGGAATCACAGGAATGCTCAGCCACATTCCTTGTCTCCCTTGAATATTGCCACCTCACCATGAAAGCAGCACCACTGGATGGTTATGCTTCCATTCCACATGAGGACACAGAGGCCCAAGAGCGTGTCAACTTGGACTGATTTACTCAGGGTGTTAGAGGACAGGCTGCTCCCTTCCAGATGGAGGCCTCATCTGAGCTGACATCACCCCACAACCCACCACCACTAACTGCTGTCTGGTTTTCCAGCCTCTGAGAATGGAGGGGCCTTGTACCATCCCAGCCATGGACCTTGAGGATGGAGTGTCTCTGGAGACCTAGTTGAGCAGATCCTGCCTGCCTCAGCCAACAGGAGTAGAGATCCCAAAGTCTGCCCAAGCCATTCCAAAGACATCTCCTCCCCTGAGGTTCACTCAGGATATTCTGCCTGTAGACATGGTCCAGCATCCACTCAGAAATGGGTCTCCATGGTTCCAGGTCTGATTTTCCAGGTAGGATGGGAACTGGGCATTGGAATTTTGCTTCCTCTTTTATGTGGAAGCTTGTAGTTAAGGTCAGGAATTACTGCCATGGTTTCCTGTCTCTCATATATTTCTCATAGCTCTCTGGCACACATGTAATTCATAATAAGTCATAAATATGAGACCCTCTTTTGCAGATGGAGACTTTTAACCCACCAGTTCATTTTATCCTGGAATATCCCAGCCACCTCCACTGCATTTGAGAACCACGGCGTACTGCCCTACAACTGCCACCCCCACCTGCCCACAAACCAAACATATCCCTTTACATCTTCAACCGGAGTAGGCCAGACTGGATGTTTTCAAAGAAACTTTCAGTGAAAAACTAACATCCTCACCTCCTGACCCCAGACTCCCAACACCACCTACCTCCTCTTTACCTTGATGATCAGTTCACTGCTCTGTGAGTAGTTGTTCTCATTTGAGAAAATCTCAGACAGGGTCTGAAAGAAGTGGAAGCTTTCCCTGGGGGAGGGCAAAAAGGAAGAGAGGTGGGAGTGGGTGGGAAGGTATAAGGGCTAATCCACTTTATTTTACCCTCCTGGGACTTAGATGGTCCACGTGGGTGGTGCCGAAACTGGGTAGCTCTGAACGATGCAGGACACAATGGAACTTGGGAGATGAGCTCTGAGGTGGGCAAAATGGGGACCCCCATTCCCAGGATCTGGTTCTGACATGTAGATTTCAATTGGAAAGAGTATGTTGATGAGTAGCAAACATTTAACAGGCTCCCATTTGGCTCAACTCTAACTGATAGAGGAGGGAACCAGTGCTGAGGCAGAACATCTGACATCAGGTCTTGTGGAGACCTAGAGCCCCACACCACCTAGCCCTTGCCCAGAAGCTGCTGCCTCCCAGTTTCCCTGAAGGGCAATACCCAGGCCCCACAAGATCCCTGGTGCAACCTGGTGTCTCTGGAGAGAGACTTGCTCACCTGGAAACATACTCTGATGTCTTCTTAAGACAGTGAATTGAGTGGCTTTCAAGAGCAGAGAGTATGGCACAGAATGAGGAGGAATTATTGAGGATTCTGCACTCCTGTGGAGGGAGAAAGAATGAAGTGTGAGGTGTGGTCTGAGTGCCCCCTGCTCTAACTTCAGCCTCTCCATTGAATCTACCCTTTTAGATGAGACAGAAACACAGGGAGACCCTGAGGACACCCCACAGACCCAGAGAGTGACATCCACACTCAACCTGAGTCTACTGAGTACTACTGAGGTAGTAGCCTGGGTGGGAAGTGAGTATAGTGTAGGGCTTTGCTACAGGCCAGGGAGGGCCTGTAGTCCTGAGAGCAAATGAGAAAAAAAGTGGTTCCAGGAATTCTGAGAGGACCTCCCTGAGCATACCCTGGCCAACTCGATCCAGTGCTCCAACACCATGGCTCTGTCCGGTGCCTTCATGCTCTGGTCCTCGAGGCAAGTTGTGATTACACAGTTGGTCACACAGTTGAACTGCATGATGATGGCATGGACAGTGGGTGCCCTGTGTTCCTTGTCCTTTTTGTTTTGCTGGGACCAGAAAGAGCCCAGGCAGTGGTAAGACACCAACTTCTTGAAAAGCTCCTGGAGAGAAGGAGCTGTGAGCTGGCACCACACCTGCTGAGCTCAGATCCTGCAGCCCCTAAGGACACAGGCCAGGGTCCAGTGGTCTCAGCTGGAGCTCAGCAGGCTGAGGATATGGTGTGTTCTCTGTCTCCTGAGGTGAGCTAACACTCAAGTGACCCAGGGCCCAAGGATAGGGGGGAAGAGAGAGCTGCATTTTCAAGTCCATCTCACAGACTCCAGAGGTGCCTTATGCCTCCACATACCCAGGCAGCACCATCACCCCTCCTGATAACACCTCATGGGCCTGGTAGTGGTCAGGTATACAGTCCTGGTGGGGACCAGAGGCTTTGGGTGCCTGCCAAAGGATCCAGTGCACATCAGGGTCTTATTAGTGTCGATGCTGGGGATACCCCCAGCACAGAGTGGCCACCTATGGAGCCAGTTAACCTCAGTGAGCTCCCCTCAACCCCTCAAGGGTCAAGCACCCTCAGGCTTTCTGTTTCTTTGCTCTCATGTAATCTTCAAAGTCAATGCATGAGGCAGGTACAGTTAGTGTCCTATATCTACTTTACAGAAGGGGGAAGTGTGGGCTTGGGGATTAATAAGCTTGCCAAGGTTACAGTGCTTGGATGAAGCCAGGCTTTGGACCCAAATCATAAGATTCTGGATAAGGGGATGCCAAGGCTGGGGTGGTAGTTTGTGGGAGGGAGATCCCCCCAGCTCCACCTGGCCAGTCCACCTGCTCATTGCATCCATCTGTGTCAACTGCTGTGCCACCAGCTCAGGAGGGAAAGCCAGGAGGTTAGCTTTCCCATCAATCAGCCCATTCTCTGAGGTCTCAGGCAATGGAAAGGAAGGCTCTGATGATGCAGCCTGGCCTTCTGCTGATTTGAACTCTGGTGGTGTTGCCAGACTTGCCTCCCCCTCGATAGCCATTGCTGCTGAAGGTGAGTTAGGCTGTAGCTCCAGAATGGGCACTGGTGCAGACTGTGTAGGTGGGAATGGAGGTAGTGGTGGGACTGCCTCCAGCTCAGGAAATGGTGATAGAGATGGTGATGTTACTTCCTCCAGCCTGGCAGCAGGTGCTACATCTGGGGATGAAGGCTCCTTTACCTGAAGAGTGGTAATTGGTGCTACCTCCATAGGTGATGGTGAAGGTGGCCCCAAAGCTTCTTCAAGCACAAAAGCTGGTGCTTCTGATGGTGAAAGAGTAGGCTGTATCTCCAGAGTGGGCAGTGCTGTTCCGTGTATAGGTGGCAAGGCAGGTGGAGCTGCACTTGCCTCTGGTTCCGGAACTGGTGCCTTCACCTCTGGAACCTGTGCTACTGATTGTAATATAGCTACCTCCAACTCCTGAGGAGGTGCTCCAGCTGATGAGGTAGGATGGTCTAGCTCCAGGACAGGCATGGGCCCTAACTCTGTGGGTGGCTGTTGTGGTGTTGTTAGAGCCACCTTCCACTCAGGAGCTGGTGCTACAACAGGTAATGCACCTGGCTCTCTTTCCAGAGCTAGCACAGGTGCAAAATCAGTAGCTGGCAGTAGAAGTGGCAATGGAGAAGATTCAGCCTCTGGAACTGCCCCTGTGTCTGCTGCAGGTGTTGGAACTGGTTTCACTGGAGGCATTTGCAGCTCTGGAGCTGACAAAAAACCAGAGAAGAGGTAGATTCCAAACCGTAAATAGCTCCAAATGTCTTTCTTATACAGAGAAGATCAAACTATTTCTAAGGGAAGATTCAGCCCAAAAAGTGTTCCCACATTGCAGTCTCCCAGGTGAACTGTCTGAGGCTCCTCATTGCTTCTGGCATAAGGGCAACCTCTGGTATATCCTGCTTATGTAGTTCAGTATGGCCTCAACCCACAATCTCATAAGTTCCCACCCAAAGTCCTCCTCACCCTTTGGGTCTACCTCAATCATCTCCGGGTGGCTCATTAGTGAAAGTAGATTTATGGCACAGTGCGCCAGGGCAGAGCCAGGTAGATGAGCTTGGGTGTAGGCCACCAGCATCTTGAGGCAGAGAGAGTCTGGAGGTTGCAGGAAGTCTTCAGGGTACTGGTCCAACCAAGTGCCCAGCAGGGAAGAGAGGGTGCTGAGGGCAGGAGGGTGGGCAGCAGAATCAGAAACTGGTCTTTCTTCCTTGCTGCACCCCAAGAATCCGCTTACTGGAACATAAAGTCCAGGTGCACATTGGGTGAGGGCGAGGTGCTTTTCTCACCAGACACCAGTGTGGGAAGTTGGATGGTAGGTGGCAGGGAAGGGCTGGGGAGAACACTGGGTGCCACACATCCTATGACCCCCTGTAGGTCTGAGGATGGAGGGCTTCCCCCACCATTTGGAAAGCAGTCAAAGGAAGCTATGGGCAAGATTCTGGGCCTCTGGCTGTAGAGGATGCTGGGGTCTCATTGTAGGTCATAGAAAGAACACTTCCTCACCCTAGCCCCATCACAACCCCAAACACCACCTCAAACAGACCTATGACAGGAGATGGTGAACTGCCTCCTCCAAATTTACCATGGACCTCAGTCTTGTCTGCCTCCTGCAGGATGGCAGGGCCAGCTGTGCCCCTATCATTTGTGAGGGCAGTGTAATTGGGAAGAAGACACACATGAGATGTGGCAGAAGGTGAGGCAGCTCCTTGGGGCAGAATTTACTGAGTGAGAGGCATGAGGGCCTTGGAGAGGACAGACTCTGTCTCCTCATCACTCACATATTGATGAAGCTCCTACTGTGGGTCAGTGCTGGACTATGGAAAGACAAGTCAAACCCTTCCATGTCTTTATGGACTTTTCTGAAACAATGTTGGGGCAGAGCAGTCAAGTGGCTAAAGATGGGGTGAGGACTCACCTTTGGAACAGCTGATCCAGGACCTCCTTGGTGGTGGTGAAGACCCGGTATGTCCCAAGGAAGGTGTTCACATACACGAGGTCGCCCTTCTGGAAGGCAGGCACGAGGTGTTCCACCAGTTTCTCCCATGGGCCTGCCTTGACTGTCCACACTATGCAGTTCTCCTCCTCCATGAAGTCTGAGTCATTCTTCCTGTAGGGTGGGACAGAGGAGGCACATGTGGTCAGAGGCAGAACTGTGGACTCCCAGGTGGGGCTGGAGATGTGGGCAGACCTGCTGCACCCAATCCCTCAGTGACTTGAGGCCAAGGGGGACGTGCATGCCTCTATCATGGAAAGGTCGTCAGCTTTTATATATCATTTTACAAATATTGGTATGTATTGTGAAAAATTTGATTTTTACCCACAATAAAAAAAAATTGAATCTGAGGTGAGAAAATAATTGAAAGATGATGCCCCAGATGCAGTAAAGGGCAGATGCCTGGAGTGTCCCTGGGGGGATAATGACTCTTGCATGCTCAAGCATCTGAACAGATGCCTCAGGAAACAGCAGGCCCACCTGGTCAATAAATGACTTTAGGGACTTCACTGTTCATGGGGTAAAGCCAAAAGGTGATGCCATTTGCTACCCTGACCCCAGATCAGGTAAATGAAGGAAAATGAAAAAGACAGTACCAGGTGGGGTGCAGGGACACTCCTGCCCACAAAGACAGCCTGTGGTAACTGAACTGCTCTAGCATTAGCAACATTATCTGGCCCTCATTATTGAAAGTGATGTCTGCATGTCCTCTGCCCAGCCATCCCATTCCTGGGATCTCCTACTGGGGGTGGTAGGATCAGTGCCTTGGGGCATGAGGGAGGTGTTCAGAGAAGCGGTGCTGATAGGGCCACAGTAAAGGACCACTCAAGGCCCAGCAGCACTGAAGTTTGAATCATTGCTCTAAGCTACCTCCTTCTGGAATATTGAGCAGATGAGTCAGGCACAGATCCTGACCTGGGAAGGTCAAGGGGATGTTTATATGAGATGGCAAGAACCTTCCTAAACAAGAAGAGCTGTATGGCTTGGAACAGGTTTGAAAGGACAGTAACAAAGCCTGCTGCAGAGGGACATGGAGCCAGGGAGTGGAAACAGAAATACAGCAGCAAAATAGACACATATCTGAAGTGAATCCACCCTTCAGCCTACCCTGAAGGGAAACCCCTACAAAAGACTCCTCTCTTCTATTCCTTTAACCATTTGACGTGACCTATCCCCTGGTCTATGGAATGACTTTGCAGTGGGTGAATGGTGGGGACCTATGTTCCTCAGGAAGTGGGATATTGAGCCACTCAGGGGCGAAAGCCTGGGAGAGAGAGTGGGGATATGGCCAGAGTGGATTACAGGGCCTGGGGTGCTCCCCCACTGTTTTGGGACCACCATCGGCTCATGCTCCCACCTGAAACCAGCACTGGCCCTGACTGGGACACGATGGACCTGAACCTTCTTCATAGACACGATGTAGGTGAGGCCTTCCTCCAGCTCCTTGCACACCACCTCCATGGAGCTCTGCAAACAGTGCCCAGGAGTCAGGCCAAAAGGCATCAATGAATGGCCTGCCCTATTCTGCAAGGGAAGCTGCACCTCATTTGGGTTGGGACCCAGATCAGGTCCAGATGGGTGTCTTCTTTCCTGTCCGGCCCCATTAGAGAGGAGATGGCAGCTTGAGGGCTCAGGATTAACATGGGTTAACATGGATGCCACCCCCATGATGCACATCCCCAACCTTCCTGCCATGACCTGGCAGGTGACAGGGAAGGACCTACTGTATTCCCTTCCCTGATGGCCTGCTCTTTCCCAGGGTGGTCCCAGTGCTCATGCCTCCCACTCACTGGGAGGTGGATAGGATTTGGGGCTGCCCAGGCAGTAGCACAATAGTGGCATATGCTGAATTGGCTCCTCTGGGCCACCCAGTGTTATGTTTGGGTGCATCTTTGCCAATGGCCAGGACACTCATGACTGAGGCCTGAGCCAACCTTGAAAGTGATGGAAAAGGGATTCATTCCTGGTTTGGTTGAGGCTGGTGCCTCAGGATCTAAGAACACAGCAGAAGAACATATTTCCCTGTCACGTGTCTCCTGCCAAATGAGCTTGGAGAGGGGCTGCCTTGGATTCTGGGTGCCTGGTTGCCAGAGTTCCAAGTTCCGTTGAGGTCTCCCACAAGGGAAGTGAGGTCACCTCCTTAGGTCCCCTTACCCTGGCCCCCTCAATGGTAAGAACTTCACAAAAGTCCCTCTGTACATCTGTCTGTGTCCTCCTCATCTAGATCATCTTGTTAACTGGACACAGTTCTGTCAGTGTGTTCCTCCCCACAGCTACCTGGGAAGGCCTGTATGCAGCTTAGTCCCCAGCTATGAGGAGACCCATCTGGGTTCAGAACCAACTGCTCCTTTACTCATTTTTATGACCCCAGACTAGTCATAGAGGTCTCCCCAGTCTCATCACTGACACAGTGGGAATCATTCTAGCATCTGCTTCCTTGGGGTGTCATCAAGTCTATGTGGGACAAACACTGCAAACCACATAGTCTTGTTTCCTATGTAGCTAATACACAGACATAGATATGGAATAACCAGGAAGGGGATGGGTGTAACATTGAATACAACTAAACACATGGCTGGGTTGGCCTGTGCGATTTTAGGAATCTCATTTTCACTCCTTGATTGATGTCTCAGTCTGTACCATGATGAGGTTGAAATGAGATGAAATTCAGACATTGTTGCTGTGCCAGAATCCTTCCACAGCCTTCCCATTGCATTTAGTGTCAGAAGAAGATGCCTCCTCTCAAATGCTGTGGTGGGCTGCCTGTGTCCTGGGTCTCTGCTATCTCTGCTTCCAGGTACAAGCAGCTTCATATACCCCCTTGGAGTGAGTCCTGGCCTGGTGACTCACTATTAAACAAATAATCTGGCTAAATATCAGGACACCCTTCCTAAGACTTACACAAAATGCTCTGCTGTCTTCACCACTCTCTTTTGGGAGTGAACTCTCCCTGACTTGGTCTATCTCTCATCCCAATATGAATCCTGCAGATCAACACAACAGAGCTGGTAAGCATCTCCTCCCGAGCTGAGCCACAGCAGTTGCCTTCCTTACCTCCTCTCTGGCCAAACTCCCTCTGCCTCCTTCTCTTCCCCCACTGTGCCTTCTCCCAGGTGCTGTTTTCCCACATGTGTGCAGGGTTGGCTCCCTCTTTTCATTCTGCTCACAGTTTAAGTGTCACCTCATTGTGTCCTTCCAGGCTCTCACACCTTGTAGCCCTCCTCGTAGCACCCTGTTTAACTTTCTCTATAGCCCTTGCTCTTTTCTTCCACTGGCATTTGCTTTCATGCTTTTGTCCACCTCCTGCTGGGCAGGGACACAGGGATTCTTTTCACTCCACACCCAGGACCAAACACAGAGCTTGGAGCATGGTGAGCACTTGGGGCAGAGTTGCTGAATGAATACCTCATGATATCTGAAGCCCTTTACCAGCCTCTGCCCAGCTCAGATTGTGGAGATGCTAATGACAGGAGGTCTGTGTTGTGTTTGAGGCAGGTGGATGGTCAGAAAGACCCCAGATGACTCCTCACAGTCTCCAGGGATGCAGGAGAATGTGAAGGGATGCCAAAAGGAAAATTATCTTATATGGGGAAAAGTCTGAGCAGTAGATCCAGGCTTGAAGGGGCCCTCATTCTGATAGCAAACACAGGGGGCAAGTTGGCATCCTGCTCTAGAAGGGAATCACCCTAAGTTACCTCTTATGCTCTGCATACCACAGAGGCCCTGGGCCATTCCTGTATATCTCTGGGCCTCAGTTTCCACATGGCAATGACTGGTTGCATTTGGAAGTGCATAAACATGTGCTCATGCAGGACATGGAGATAGGTTCCCTCAAGGGGCAGAGCTGGAGTTGGGCACAGCCTTGTGAGTCTGAGCAAGGAAGAAAGCAGGTGAGCCTTGCAGCTCCTTGTCCTCTCTGCTTCCTCCTATCCTCACTGAGAGGACCCAGGGCACCTGAACTCCACCCATCACTAGCAGAGGCCACGGAGTGTGAGGAGGCAGGAGGGAGACCAGGGTGGAGGCAGACCTGATTGCCAGGGCTGAGTGTTGGGGGCACTCACTGCTGCTAAGAAGCCCTCCTGACTGTGTTCCACATTGGTGCAGAGCAGGCAGCACCAGCACTCAAGTCCTCAGCTCTAAGTGAGCAAGCCCAGTCTCTGATGTGGGCTCAAGTTCATTCCACTCCCCCATTCCTCTTCCTGAGGAAGGCCTTGTCCCCTGGTGTGCTTACTGGGGGAGGGGGACCTCCCTAGTGGAAGCTTACTAGGAGCCTTCGGCTCCCCTTCTTTATCCCCCAACACACACTCCTGAGGTTGGAATCACTGGTTTCTTTGTGCATTCAAGAAAACTGAGGGTTCGGAATTCTGAAACAGGACTGTGATGTGCTCCAGCTGTGGGTTTCAAGCAGGGATACTCTGACCCCAAAGTCTGTGCTTTACAGAAGAGCCAGAGGAGGTGGATGGGTTAAAGGGATTAGCCCTGCAGACAGGGAGCTCTGTGTGGGCATGGCCTTGGCCTGGTTAAGTCTGAAGGAGGCTCCCATGAAGCTGGAACACAGGATAGGGGAGCACACTGGGGAGGGCTCCTTGGCCACAACAATAAGAATGGTGAGAGCTGGCAGGAGCTGAGGGGGTGCAAGCACTCCCCTCACCCAGGACTACGTCACTGAGCACCTGCCATGGATGAGGAGGCCTGCCTCAGTGTCCTGCTTTGAGCACTGTGGGTCCTATGGTGACCTCCCTGATTTGACCATGCTGGCTGCAATCCCAGCACTAAGAGTCAAGCAGCTGTTCAGGAGAGTCAGTGCCCAGAGAGGGCTTATGGCCTTTATGTTATTTAATCCTCATCAGGGACTCAAAGGCATGCAGTGACCAGCCTGATGGTTTACAGCTCAGAGGAGGAACTGGGAATGCCTTCTAAATCTGTTTTCTTCCCACTGCCTCACAGTCATACAGTCACTCAACAAACCTTTATGGAGTGACTTCTGGGTGCCCAGCACCGTGGCAGAGGGTGTTAGGCACTGTCCATGCCCTATTAGAGCTGACAGCTGTGGAGGGTAGGGTTGGTCATAACAACATATTAAATGCTGACACAAAGACCAGGAGATTGTGTTACGGGAACACAGAAAGTCACCCACTCCAGAGGGGACACATCAAGGCAGGCTTCCTGGAGGAGTTGACAGCACAGTGAGTCACTGAGAATTGGGCAGGTGGTGGGACAGGTATGGCAGAAAGAGCAGCCTGACCAGGGGACAGTGTGAGCATGGGTGTGCTGGGCCAGGCCCCATATGCCATGTGTATTACTTTGCCAAAGTGCTGCCAGTGCAAAGTACCAGAAACAGGCTGGCTTTTATTAGTGGACTTATTGGGGCTAAAAGCGTATAAGACCATGAAAAGTCCAACTTGAGGTACCATAACAGGTGGTTTCACAATGAGGTGAAGCATGAAGGCCACTGATCTCTGCTGAAGTCTTAGCCTTTCTGCAGCTGTAGGCAAACCTACAGGGCTTGTCTCTTCCTAGGCCTCCTACTCAGCCTCGGCATGGCAGGATCTAATATGGCTGAGTACTTTTCCTGTGTCTGTTTGTGTATTTCTCTCTGTGTTTCCAGTTATATCAGACCCAGCAAGGGGGCAGAGATTCAACCTGAGTCAGGACTCACTGACATAGTCCAATCAAAAGCACTGAAGCAATCTTATCAAGTAATCTAATCAAAGGACCCTCAACTGAATTTAATGCAATTGAATGATATCACACCCACAGGAATAGATTAGTTTAAAAACATAATCTTTCTCTATTAGAGATTAAATTTAGACAGTGCTTATGGTTGCACAAATCTCTAAATGTACTAAAACCCAATGAATTGCAAACATTCAAAGGCTTAATTGTATGGCATATAAGTTTATATTTCAATAAATGTATTATATTTAAACAAAAACAGTTACCACCATCTACCAGGTCTTGCACATAATTTCAGACTCTTTTCATGACCAGCAACTATATAAAGTCAGTTTTTGTTGTTTTCAATAGTAAAACTTACTCTAAGTAAGTGTTTATTTATCCAGTCTCCTACTAATGAACATTTAAGCTTATTTCTATTGTTATCACTATATTTATTATAAACATTACTGTAAGGAATATGCTTATACGTGTGGTACACAATCTGAGTTTAATTATGATATATCAGTGGATGGGTTAAAAAACATGAACAATTTGATGTATATTGCAATATTACCTCATCTAATTATGCTTTCCATTTACATTTATCAATATGACAGAAAGTATGTAATAAACTTCATTGTCTTATTCTATATTAATTTTCTCATATATGCCATATGTTTTTATTTTGTTTTATCTTGTGTGCTTCCAAGTTGATAGTTTGGAATAATTTTTCTCAGATTTTATTGATTGAAAAATAACTCACAATTCTTATTTATCCCAGTGATTTTTAAAATTGAGTACTGCTGTACGTAATTTGCCAACTTTCCAGGACTTTTTTTCTGCTTTTGTGTCCTTAGAATTATTTCTTCATTTTATAAATATATATTTGTTCACCAAAATCTCTGTCTTATTTCAATCATCTTTATCACATGTTTACCAGAACATGGTGTTCATTTTACACCTGCAGATTTGGGTTTTGATATTGTTTTTCCATTTTTGCTATGACTTGTTTTATTTTTTCTGTTAGTTCTGCTCTTTTTTCAAAAAAATTTTTTTACAATGGATACCACTGTCTGTCTTCCAGTCCTAATAATTTCTCTCTTATTACCTGCATAGCAGGTCTGCTTTGACTACCAGCTTTTCTGTAGATTTCCTGACCTTTGGCCAAAGCTGTGGAATCTGTTAACTAAACCTAAATGGTTGTCAGTCACCACAGGTCTGGAGTTATTTCAGATGTTTAAGTCTATCTGCTTAGTTTTGTAGTTACAATAGGACTTTTGATTTGCACCTGATTTGGTAGAGCCTGGATTGGAGAGAGGGATTTGATGGTGCAGCCTGGCCACAGAGATTGAATGTGCCTACATGACCAGCTCACTCTAAGAGTTGCCAACACCCCAGCCGATTTTGGACTTATTATTACCTTCTAATTTTTACATGTTGTTGGTAGCTTGAGACCTGGACTGAGCATGTGTCCTTTGTTACATAGGGTGGAAGGACAAAAATGTCCATGCCTGATATTCTTGGCCCCTCACAATGCATATTGTTCTCCCACTATTGCTGTCTCCTTTGCCTGTTGTAAATCTCTTCATGAAGGTTAAACTGCTTGAGTCCTGTGAGTCTTCTCAGCAATCAAACTCTTTAGGTGAATAATGTGTATAAACATGTGATTTTAATAAACCTTATTTCTTCTCAAATCTAACTTCAATATCCATGCCTGTATTTTCTTCATCATCAATTTTCAGTTTCAAATGTCTTACATGCCTTTAACATGTTGTTGTTTTTCTCAAATTTTATTTCATTTTTAAAACAATTTATTGAAGTATATCATTCATACATGAATATACATAAAAAATAAGTGTTCAGTAAACATTGTGAACTTACAAAACAAACATGCATAACATTATACAGAGCTCCCACATATCACCCCACCACAAATACTTTGCATTGTTGTGAAACATTTGTTAACAAATTATGAAAGAGCATCATCAAAGTATTATTACTAACTATAGTCCATATCTTAATTTCCTATACTTTTTTTTAAGGATTTATTTATTTATTTACTTTTATCCATTTTTGGATATCCACCCCCATTTTTACTGTTTTTGTTTCCATTCACTGGACAACTCTCTTTGTCCATTTCCTACACTCTCTTCTCATCCTTCTCCTCCTGTCTTTACTGGGATTCAATCCCCAGTACCTCCGATGTTGGACAAAGGCATCCTACTGCCTGTGCCTCCTTAGTTCCTGGTTTTTTGGTGCATCTCATCTTAGTTCTCCCTTGTGTCACTCTTCTGTTATGTCATCATCTTGCTGTGTGGCTCGTGGGGCCTGGATGCACACCCATTCTCAGGGCCTGGTGTTACAACTGTGCATGGGGTCTGGGGGACCCACCTGCTTGCAGGGCCTGGTGGCACATCCATGCATGAGACCTGATGGTGCACCCACTCTTGGGGCCTGGTGGCATACCCATGTATGGGGCCTGATGGAGCACCCACTCATGAAGCCTGGTGGCACACACACGCATGGGGCCTGGGGGGGCTTACTCGCACTCGGGACTTAGCAGCGCACCCGCTCCGGGGGCCGGGCGGCACACCTGTGCATGGGGCCTGATGGTAAACCTGCTCACAGGGCCTGGCAGCACACCCACACATGGGGCCTGGGGGCTCACCCGCTTGCAGGGCCTGACAGCGCACCTGCACATGGAGTCTGGTGGCCCGCGTGCCTTCTATAGATAGATAGATAGATAGATAGATAGATAGATAGATAGATAGATAGAGAGATATAGATATAGATATATAGATATAGTTGTTATTCATTCTTTATTGAAATCTAACATGATAGGATTCTGCAAGTAGCATCACAGGAAAGGGAAATAAAAGTCACTGTTGAAGATCATGTTGTAGTATCTACAGGCTCAAATGGCATTGACCTATAATCTTCTATTTTGCATATGCATATTTACCCTACTAGTCACTTCTCTTCTTCCCCATGTATTTTTCACTTTTTCATTTTTACCGGGAGGTCCTGGGGATCGAATGCAGGTCCCACCATATGGGAGACGGATGCCCAACCATTTGAGCTACATCCGTCCCCCTGCTATATCTCTTAAGGTTGACCAAAGATACCCAGAGTTACAGTCTTTTCTCATACAGGATAGTCATATGTTAAATCAGGCTTAGTTTATCACCAGCATTCTAAAAACCAGACCTAGGGAGAAAAACTAGGTCTGGGGATACATGCATGGTTTCTAAAATAGCAAATGTTTAGCCTACCCTGAGTGTCACAAAATCAGGACAGTGAGAATATTCACGTTGTTCATGGTGTTATCTTACAATTATGTCATGATCATTGACAGTATTTCTCTTATATATTCATCTCATCATTGTTCAATATAATCAATCCATTTCACACTGCATTAACCACACTTGTTCTTTCTGTCAGCTTTATTGACAAGGCAAAATCCAAACTCTACCTATTCTGGACCCATCCTCCCTGCTGAACATGGTTTCAGAACAAGGCATGATCTTGCTGACTGGTTTAATTGAAATTCATTATCTAAGAGTGCAGGTGAGTCATCAATAATGTCCCTTGATCTTTTAAACTAGTTTCCTTTTCCCCTTAAATTCCTGCAGCCCTTCCATTGCATTCCTGGTTTATAAATACTAATGTTATTTTAATTTCAAAGTAAGAGCATACATAAGACAAGGCTAACAATTTCACACTATCAAATATACAAAACAAATATATTTGTACCCACAGATTCTGTCTTCCCTCCTAATATCTTGTTAAAATATGTGAACTTCCCTTGTTTCTACATAAAACCAATCTATTCCCAGGATCTTAAACTCAAAAGACTTTGCTCCTTCAATTATTCTAACTCATCTATCACCCAAAAATATTACTTCATCGTTCTCACTAGCCTACACCTATCTTAAAAATAAAGCACTATATTTCTCCAAATAATTCTATATTAATCTTCACTAATTTGTAGGAAACTTCTCAAATGAATTCTCTATTCTTATGAAACAATGCTCTCTCCTGCCACACTCTTGCAAATCCATTTAATGTAACATATTGAACATATAGTGTACACTGGAAGAAATAAGGACCTTTACTAAAATAAAAAATAAACGTGACTGTGAATTTTGTCCATTCTGGGGGTTCCTTGCAGGACTGAGATAAAGATTGGCATTCATTTCACCCATCTCAAGATAGAGCAGCTTTACAGTTGGCATTTGATAAAAGCATTTGAAGACACTCTACCTGCAGTAAGCAACACATAGTGGGTCAAGCAGCAGGGAGTTGTAAAAACCTGGACAGGATAAGGCTGAGGAGTAAGATACTTATTGGAGTTAGGGCCTCATAAAGCTAACAGGAAGCCTGGGGTATCCATGGTTTTTGTGCATGCCCAGTATTGGAAACATGAGCCTAAGATAGCACTGCTGGCTGATCTTTAGGATCCACACAAGAAGGAGGTGAAGATCAAGCCAGAGTTGGGGGCAGCCAGGCTTTATATGGAGTGCTGCAGCTCAGAGCCTATCTGCAAAGAAAGGAAGAGGTTTTGTATTTTTTTTTCAACTCCTGTCATTGAAGGAAGTATCTGTCAGGTCATTGGCTGACTGCTGAGGTAAAGAAACAGAAGCTTCAAAGATAGCAAATGACAATGAATACAGCTTTTCAAAAAGAGGCATCCCAGGGAGTGGAGAGAGTCTGCAGCTGCAGCCAGGATAATTCCATCGATTTTCTCCATGGGATATGAACCCCCTCTTAATTGGAGGTGGAGTGGACATCACCATCCCAGACTCCTTAGGATGGGAGGAAGAGTTATGGACTAGAGTGGACTTACTGGTATTCTACTATAAACATACTGTGATTCAAGCAATGGAAGAAATTACAACATTGACGTGGAGCCAGTGGCCACTGGAGGCTCTGGGGGCAGGGGGAGGGAAAAGCAGTTTTAATACAAGGGCTTTTTCAGGACTTGGGAATTGTCCTGAATTACATTGTAATGACAGATATAGGCCATTTTATACCATCATATAACATGCAGAACTGTGTGGGAAAGAGTGTGGTCTACAATGTGAACTATGGCCCATGCTTAATGGCAAAACCCCAGGATGTATTTATCAATTGCAAATAATGTGCCACACTAATGAAGGATGTTTATGTGGGAGGTTGTGAGAGGTGTGGAAGGTGGGGCGTATGGGAATCCCTATATTTTTTGTGTAACATTTATATAATCTAAGCATCTTTTCAAAAAACTAAAAAAAATTGAAAAAAAGATAATGATCCATTTTGTTCAAAAAAAAAACACCAAAAACCAAAAAACCGAAACATAGTTGGAAATGGCACATAACGAACAACTGCAACCACATATATATACATGCAAACATATTTATGACAAAGTTAAGAAATACTCATAACAATACAAGCATTATTTCTGCAGCTAGATACATCGGCATATTGGTATCTATAAATATATTTTTTCACTGCTCATTCTATATTCCCTTTGCCCTCAAAATATACCTCAGTTGGATATGGTTCTTTGTCCCATGGGGTAATTTAAATATTCATTATTTTTTGTAGTTTTGTTTATCCTGCCTTTATTTTGCTTTTAATTAGATAAATTTTAAGTTTACAGAAAAGACATGAATAAAATACAGAGTTACCATATACCACTCTATTATTAACACCTTGCATTAGTTTGGTACATTTATTACACTTCATGGAAGGTCATCAACTACAGAAGGTTTCACCATTTGCATGGTGCAGTCCTATGCTTGCTTGCTTTTATTTTTATTCTACTAATGTAGATACAATCTAAACTTTCCCCTTTTTAACAAAACAGACATATACAAATAAGTGTTATGTTCATGTTGTACTGCCATCATCACCATCCGTTATCAAAATTTATAATCAAACCAATTAGAAATTCTGTACAATTTAAGCATTATTGCCTCATTCCTTGGCTCATCCCATCTACTGGTGACCAATATTCTACATTCAGACTCTATAAGTTTACTTATTCTAATTATTTAGTAAAAGTGAGATGATACAATATATGTTCTTTTGTGCCTGGTTTATTTCACTCAACACGATGTCTTTAAGGTTCATCCAGTTATTGCATGTATCAGAATTTCACTTCTTTTTACTTCTGAAAATATTCCATTTTATATACTACGTTATTCATTTCTATTTTTTTGCTCTTTTTTATTTTTTCTTTAAAATATCTAAAGAACACAGATTGTTTAAAAAAATACAAATCTATTAAAATGTACATCACCTTTGGGAAAACATGAAAACCTGATTTTTTTTCCCTCCCAATAAACTCTTCTCAGGCTCAGAAAACAAGAGATTGCCTCCAGGAAAGCTGTATATTAAATTCCCCTATGCCACAAGCTGCGTGTGTGGAAAAATTTCATCCCAGACTTTATGGAACTGTGCTTTTACATTTGAAAGAACTTTACAGCAGTGCATTTGTCAAAAGGGGTCTGTACAGGGTTCAGAGCCCGGTGGGGGTAAGGGGCAAGGGTCCCAGGACTACTGTGCCTCTACATCTGGGCGCGTGCACGAAGGCAGCAGCCCCACCAGGCTGGGGGTTCTAGTCCGCGCGGGGCCATCCGGCGGGTCTCCCCATGTGCCGGCGCTCCAACCGGTTCTTGGCCCACGTGCGGGGTGCGGGCTCGGTCCAGCTGGTTCCCAGGCGCTTCTCGCAGGTTGTTGGGGCTGTAATCATGTGGCTTGTGGTCTCAGTAGGTGCTTTCGAGTGTTTCCTAGAAAGCAGCAGCAGGTCGCGCTAGAGCTGAGCGCGAAGGCGGGGGCCGTGGGGGCGGTTCCAGTCTGCACTGGAGACGCTCAGAGGGTCCCACGCCAAGCGCAAGATGCGCTCAGGCACTGGCGGCCTGAGTGGGACGCCGAGAGTCAGCGCCCAGGTCCGCTCCTGGACCCTCCCCCTCTGCCCATCTCTGCCTAAACCAGGGACTCGCCGCCCGCGGGAATGGAGAGGTGGTACTCCTTGAGCTCCTCCCTTGACCTTCCAGTTACCCTGGAGCGCCCTGGCACCGTCCTACTGTGGTCGCGGGTCCCCGCCAGGATCCTGGGCCTAGCGGCTCTCCTTGGGCCGAGGATCAGCGGCAGGCGCCTCCGTCTGGCAACCGCGGAGCAGGAGGCTTCTGAAGGGATTGCCCACCCTGGGGAAAGGCGGGGATTGGGGCAGACACCAGCGAGGCCTGGTACAGAAGGCACGACTTCTCCAGGACATCCCCTGGGACAGACTAGACAATAACACACTACGGGGCTCCCAGGGTCCTCCTGTGTGTTTGGGGGAGGGTCCCTTTAGCCCCTGGGTTCCTGCGGAGCTCATGGAAGAACCATGGTCAACACTAGTGACAGCACCCAGCCCTTCCCCTTCCCTAAAATCAAAGGAGAAACCAGCTTTGCAGCTGTGCCTTGGAGGCCTGAGCACAGTAGGGCCATGGGGACCAGGTGTGACCCTCAGCCAAGAAAACTCTCCTGCAGGAATATCACGGGGTGGGTCTCCACCCAGACCGCAATCCTCTCGTGGAAGAAATCCAGCGGCGTTTCACAGGCAGCTGTGCAGCTTCTTGGTGGTGGCTGTTGTGAGTGACTAGCCTTGCGGTATCCCCATAGGCCTTTTGCTCTCAAGACAGCATGGTCTCTGGACACTGAGAGCAGGAGGCCAGAGGCAGAAGATGAGATTTACACAGACAGGGCTCTTCTGGGTGTAGGAGGTGCCTGGGCAGTCAGTAAACCTGGCCACAGAGAATGAGTTAGGGAATGCCCCTCCCCTAAAATACTTTCTTTGCAAGAGTTTGAGAAGGGGTGGTGTTAATTCTTCCTTAAATGTTTGGTAGAATTCATTAGTGAAGCCATTTGGTGCTGGGCTTTCTTTGGTCGAAGGTTTTTGGCTATTGATTCCATCTCTGTACTTGTTAAAACTTGCTGTGGTTTTCTCCTCCTCCTTGAGTCAATTTAGGTAATTTGTGTATTTCTAGAAAAATTTCCATTTCACTTGGATTGTCCAATTAGTTGTGTACAACTGCTCATAGTATTTGCTTATAACTCTTTTTATTTCTGTAAGATCTGTAGTGACATCACCATTTTCATTTCTGATTTTAGTTGTGTCTTTTTTCATTTGTGAGTCTAGGTAGACTTTATTTTATTGATTTTTTAAAAATAACCAACTTTTTGTATTGTTTATTCTCAATTGTTTCTCTACCTTATTTTATTTTTCTCTTCTCTAATCTTCCTTCTGATAACTGAGTATACTTTGCTCTTCTTTTTCTATTTCAACATGTCAAACAAGATTCTTAATTTGATATCTTTCTTCTTTTTGACTATAGGCAGTCACAGCTATAAATTTCCATCTAAATATCGCCTTCGCTGCATCCTGTAAGTTATGGTATGTTGTGTTTTGATTTTCATTCATCTCTAAGTATTTTCTGATTTCCCTTGTAAAGAAGAAATTACTACATGTTGTTTACCCATTCATATTTTTTGGACACTTGTATTGCTTTAGGCATTTGTGAATAATGCTGCTATGAATAAACATCGGTGTGCAAATATCTCTTCAAGTCCTTGCTTTCAAAATTTTTGTGTTTGTATCTGGAAGTGGGTTTGTGGGGTCAAATGGTAATTGTTTCTAAAAATCTTTATAAAAGTATATATCAGCTCCCTACATACATTTTATTTTCTGTAAAGTGCTGGAGAGCACCATGGACATAACTAAAACTAATGTTGTGGATAGGATTAGTTTGATAAGAACTTACTAATATTTGTGAGATTTCCTTAGGTAAACCTAATAAAATTAGTATGTCATTTTACTGATTATTTGTTTTTGTCAGAGATTTTAAAATCAATTAAATGAGATTTCAGTACTTGGGTACATTGCTCAGCTTTGTAAGGCAGAAATAAATACAAAGTCCCTAGCTAGAAAGAAAGATTTCTTTAAATCATGTTCTTTATTTGAACTGACACAAAAAACCTGTCCCAAATCAATGACAAAATGCTGGATCCAGATTTTTTGTATATGTAATGGAAATAAAAGTACATTACATGACTTAACACTGTTTTATAGCAATTATATTTTTATTATTATAATATTTGGTCCTTTAATAAGTTTTGTTTACCCTGGAATAAAATATAAAGAAATTTAGAGTTGATTTATATTCATAGCCCTTGTAGTTTAGGCATGACAATATATTGTTTCCATTTTTATCTCTTTAGGTTTTCTGAGCAACTGAATTTATTTATCCAGAAAATTTTCTTACATTTAAATCAGTAAGGGCAATTTGAGAAACAGCCAATATTGTTTTAATACTTGTCCTTTTGTGTTATGAAAAATATGTTGGCTTTGCTAATAGAAATAAAATTCCTCTTAATAATTCCTGCATTTAAAAAAAGTAGATAGCTCTTGACGGGGCATCACATTAAAAAATGGAACATTTTAAAACAATTCAGCAAAAGTGATTTATAGATTCAGTGCAATTCCAATAAAAATTCCAACAACTTTCTTTGCTGAAATGGAAAAGGCAATCATCAAATTTGTATGGAAGGGTAAGGTTTCTCAATAGTCAAAACCATCTTGAAAAAGAAAAATGAAGTTGCTTGACTTGCAATTCCCAATCATAAAAATTATTACACAACCATATTAATCAAAACAGCATGGCACTGGCATAAGGAGAGACATATTGAACACTGAAATTCAATTGAGAGTTCAGATGTCAACCCTCATATTTATAGCCAACTGATGGTACACTCTCATGGGATATAATAATTTCCCCAAAATTTGTCTTGAGAAAACTCGATGTACATGTACAAATGAATGAAGGTACTTCCCTACTTCTCACCATATACAGCAATCAAATCAAAATGGAACAAAGACCTAAATATAAGAACCAGAATTATATAGCTCTTAGAAGAAAACACAGGGAAGCAACATCAGGACCTTTAGTTAGGCAATAGTTAATTCACTTCTATACTCAAATCATAGGCAAAATCAAAAAAAAAGAAAAGAAAAGAATAAAGATAAGTGGTGGGATCCTCTCAAGCTTAAAAACTTTTGCAGCTCAAAGAATTTTAGCCTGAAAGGTAAAGACAACATATACATTGGTAGAAAATATTTGGAAGCCACATTATAGCAGTGTGATATTATTGATGAATTCCAAAAAGAAATATTGGATTTTTTTGTAAACTGTTTTTTTCCTCTGGGCGTATTAGAGTGTATTGGATTCAGAGGTTTTAGTTTTAGTGAATTAAATTAAGATTAGGGCTTTGATTGGGCCATGTCAGTAGGGTGTTGAGTCCCTTCCCATTGGTTGGTGGGGACTCAGAGATAAAAGGCATAGCAAGGACAGAGGTGGAGTTTTGATGCAGGAGTTTTTGAGCTGGAGCCCTGGGAAGTAAGCACAAAGAGGAGCTTGGTTGTGAGGAAAGAGAGAAGACCCTGGGTAAAGAGATGAGCCATTTGCCTGATAGTCTACAACTGAGCCTGGAGAGAAAGAGAGCCCTGGCAAGAGAGACAGAGCATAGAGAGCCTGACCATGCAGCTTTAAGAGGTAAAGGAAGGTTGAATGTCAGCAGCTATCTTGCTACAACATGGGGCAGTTGACTGGTGAGGGAAGTAAGTTATTCTTTATGTCCTGGTAACTGTAAGCTTCTGCCTCAAATAAATAACCTTTATAAAATCCAGCAGATTTCTGGTATTTTGCATCAGGATCTCTTTGGTTGTCTAATGCAGAATTTGATACTGGGAGTGGGGTAGTTCTTTTGCAATTACTAAAATGCTGCAATGGTTTTATAAATGGGTAAGGGGTATTTTTTGGAGGCATTGTAAGATGCTTGATGGAAGCGGCCTAGATTGCTTTGCAGAGACTGTTGGTAGCAATACGGAGCTTGAAGTTATTTTTGGTAATGCCTTAGAAGGAATTAATTGTAAGATAGATGACAAAGAGCCTTTTTGTGATGCCTTAAAAGTAAGTGATGAAACTATTATTGAAACCTGGAGGAAAGGCAATCCATGTTTTAAGGTTGCAGAGAACTTAGCAAGATTAACTCCAAGTGATTTATGGAAGGCGTAATTTGAAAATAGCGAGCCTAGGAATTTAACTGAAGAACTTTCCAAAGTAAACTTGGAGGATGTGGCTTGGCTTCTCATTTCAGCTTATAGAACAATGCTAGAAGAGAGAGAGAAGGTGAGGACTGAACTATTTGGCACAAAGAAAACAGAAACTGATCTGGAAATTCCAAGTGTCTGGAAGTCAAGCTCCCAGATGATAGTGCCCCATTTGAGGACTTAACTAAACTTGAAACTTGTAAATCAGGATGGAAGATGCAGTTATCTAGGAAAGACTTGTGGAAAGTCTTATTGTCTGATGGCTTGGACCCCTGCTTCTAACATGCTAAACCAACAAGCTTTTTGAGAGCACTCTATGATCAAAACCACTGTCAACTTGGACTAAATGGACATGGAAAGGAGAGATTGAAGGAGATACAGCTTTAACAAGAAAATCATGGAAGCTGAGATCTGGAATTAAGATACTGCCTTAGGCCAACAGAGGGATCCCACTCATGTGTACAGAGAGGGTGAGTTTGCCCCAGCAGTTGAAGAGGGTGGATGTTCCCACCCAATGTTTGGGGAGAATTTTCCTGCCCCAGGGTACAGAGAGGATGGGGCACATTCCTCAAGGATTAGGGAGGTTGAGGTCAATGCCCCAAAGGTCTGAGAGGGGCAGACCTGCCTCCCATGGATTAGGGAAGGCCATGTGATCAACTCATTGCATTGAGAGGGTTGAACCTTTATGCCAAATGTTAGGGAGGATTTTGCCTTCACCTCACTATACCAGGGTGTTAAGTCTCTAACCCAAAGATTAGGTAAGTTGTATCAATCACCGCAATATTTTTCATGGGTGAGGTCTGGAGCTTGGTTGACATCCAGATTCTTGATGAAGGTGGAACCTAGAAAATGGCCATTGGGAAAGCCTGTGGAAAGTGTGGGTGCCCAAAAGGCCCCAAGGGGAAGAAACCGTCATTTTAAGAATGACTCTCAGACTTTGAAATCAAATGGAAGATGCCATGCAGGTTTACTGAACTGTAGAGGACCCACGACTTATGTTTCCCTCCCAATTTCTCCTTATGATAGTGAAAATGTGTATCCTTTGTCAGTCCATTTGTGTATTGGAAGCAGATAAATGATTTTGTAAGTTTCAGAAATCTACAGCAGACAGGACTTTGCTCCAAGAAAAAACTATTTTTTTTAACTGACTGTGATATGATTTTGTACTGAGCATTATTACTGATTTAAGGTTGTTGTTTTTTTTTAATATTGTAATGTCTTTTTGGAATTCAGAGGGTGGAGTATAGCAGTTTGATATTATTGATGAATTCCCAAAAAAAATATTGGATTATGTTTGTAAATTGGTCTTTTACTCTGGATGAATTGGAGTGTATTGGATTCAGATGTTTTACTTTTACTTAGTTAAATTATGATTTGGGCTTTGATTGGGCCACATCAGTAGGGTGTTGAGTCCCTTGGGGTGAGGACTCACAGATAAAAGACATGGCAAAGGACAGAGGTGGAGTTTTGATGCTAGAGTTTTTGAGCTGGAACCCTAGAAGTAATCACACAGAGGAGCTTGTTCATGAGGAAGGAGAGAAGGCCCTGAGGAAACAGATGAGCCATTCACCTGACAGGTCACAGCTGGCCTTGTGGAGAGAGGCAAAGCCTAGAGAGTCTCATAGTCTACAGCTGACCTTGTGGAGAAAACAAAGGAGCTGACCCCAGAGAGAAATGGAACTCCAGGAAGAGAGGAACTCAAGAAGCCTGAACGCACGCAAATGTCAGCAGCCACCTTGCTCCAACACATGGCAAAGACTTTGGTGAGGGAAGAAGCTTATGCTTTATGGCTTGGTAACTGTAAGCTTCTACCCCAAATAAATACCCTTTATAAAAGCCAACAGATTTCTGGTATTTTGCAATAGCACCCCTTTGGCTGACTAATAAGACATATTGGATAAGGGTTTAAAATACAGAATATATAAAGAAATTCCACAATTCAACAATAAACAGACACATGAGCCCATGAAAAAATGGGCAAGCATCTTGAATAGACATTTTTCCAAGGAAGGTATACAAATGTCCAATAGCACATGAAAAGATGCTCAGCAACATTAGCCATTAGTGAAAAACAAATCAAAACACAATGTTTCATTTTCTAACCCTTGAACACAAAATGTCCTTCCATTCATTTAGGTCTCTCTTGATTTTTCTAGCAATATTTTGTAATTTTATGTGGACAAGACCTTTACATTCTTGGTTCAATTTATTCCCAGATATTAATGTCATTAGTTGCTATTGTGAATGGAGTTTTTCTTGGTTTATTCTTCTGATTATTAACTTCTAGTATATAGAAACACCACTGAATTTTGAGAGTTGATATTGTACCCTGTCACTTAGCTGTTTCATTTTTCAGTTGCAGTAGCTTTTTTTGTGGGTTTTTCATGATTTTCTGTATATTGGATCTTGTCATCTGCAAATCAGGAAAACGTTCAGTTCTTCAGGGTATACCCCCAGCAGTTGGATTGCCAGATCATATGGCAGTTCTATAGTTAGCTTCCTGAGGAATCACCAAAACATCTTCCACAATGGCTGCATCATTCTGTATTCCCACCAGCAGTGCATGAGAGTTCCCTTTCCCCCACATCCTCTTCAACACTTGTATTTCTCTGTTGTTTTCTTTTAATAGCCACTGGTCTAATGGGTATAAGATAATATCTCATTGTAGTTTTGATTTGCATTTCTCTAATAATGTCTGTTGTTGAGCCTCTATTCCTGTTTTTTTGCCATTTGTATTTCTTATTTGTAAAAGTGTCTATTCAAATCTATTGCTGCTTTTTAAATGGGTTGTTTGTCTTTTTGTTTTTGAGGTGTAGGATTTCTTTATATATGCTAGATATTAGGCCCTTATTGGCCAACTTGTTACGAAATATATTTTTTTCCATTGAGTAGGCTGCCTTTTCAATTTCTTGGCAAAATTCTATGAACTGCCAAAGATTATAATTTTTGTAGAGGTCCCATTTATCTAATTTTTCTTTCATTGCTCATGTTTGAGTGTAAAATTTATGAAACCATTTCTAACTATAAGATCTTGTAGATACTTCCTGGAGATTTATGATTTGGTTTTTATTTAGATCTTTGATCCATCTTGAATTAATGTTTATATAGGTCATGAGATGGTGATTCTCTCCCTTTCTTTTGGATATTGATATCCAGTTCTCCAAGCCCCATATGTTGAAGAGGCCATTACTCCGAATTAAGTGGGCTTGGTGGCCTTTTCCTATATCCATTGAACATATATATATGGTTATATATCAGTCAGTACTGTTCCATTGGTCAGTATGTCTATCCTTGTGCCAGTATCATGCAGTTTTGACCACTGTAGGTTTGTAGAATGTTTGAAAGTCAGTTAGTATGATTCTTCCAGTTTCATTTTTCTTTCTCAATATATCTTTGGCTATTCGGAGCCCCTTGCCATTCCAAATAAATGTCATAGTTAGCTTTACCAATTCAGTAAAAAATGCTGTGGTAATTTTTATTGAGATTGCATTAAATTTGTAAATCAGTTTGGGTAGGATCGACATCTTAATGGTGTTTGATATTCCTATCCATGAGCAGGAATTTTCTTCCATTTATTTAGGTTTTCTTTTATTTCATTTAACAATGTTGTGTAGTTTTCTGTGTACAAGACCTTTACATCTTTAATTAAGTTTATTATTATGTATTTGTTTCTCTTAGTTGCTATTGTAAATGGACTTTTAAAAAATTTTCTCCACAGATAGCTTATTATTGGTGTACAGAAATGCTATATATTTTTGTGAATTAATCTGGTTTTTATTTTATGTTTCATTTTAAACTTCATTTTTATAGAAGTTTTAGGTTACAGAAAAGTTGCATCAAAATATAGGGGAATCACATATACCCTATCACCTCCCTCTCACATTTTCCCCTATTAATAACATCTTATATGAGTATGGTACATTTGTTACAATTGATGAAAATATTGAAGCATTGCTACAAACCATAGTCAATAATTTACTTGATGGTTTATACTTTGCACTGTGCAGTTTCATAGTTTTTGACAAAATATATAATGGCCTGTATCTGTCATTGCAAAATCATGCAGAACAATTCCAATACCCTAAAACTGCTCTATGTTCCACTTATTTTTCCATCTCCTTCCCCTCAGAATATATGGTAAGCACTGTCTTTATATCATTTTTTAAAGTTCTTCCTTTACAATAATAAAAATAATTCTACTTTGGCCTATGGTTGTATTCCTCACTTAATGTTTTTTTTTTTTCTTTTCATTTTTTTTTATTTTTTAAAAATACTTACATAAATGTTACAGAGAATATATAGGGGGGTTCCCATATGCCCCATTGCCCAAACCTCCCACTTTTTTGCACATTAGTAACATCTTTCATTAGTCTGGTACATTCATTGCAATTGATAAACACAATTTGGAGCATTGCCACTAAGCATGGATTATAGTTTACATTGTAGTTTACACTCTCTCCCACTCAATTCTGTAGGGTATAGCAAGATATATAATGGTTTGTATTTTCCACTGTAATGTCATTCAGGATGATTCCCAAGTCCCCAAAATGCACCCAGGTTACACCTGTTTTTCCCTCTCCCTAAACGCAGAACCTCCAGTGGCTACTGCCTCCACATCAATGTTATTTCTTCCATTGTTTGAATCACAGTAAGTCAAAAGTAGAATACTGGTAAGTCTACTTTACTCCATAGTTCATTCCTCAATCCTGAGGATTCTGGAATAGTGATGCCCCATCCAACTGTAATTGATGGGAGGCTTCCATCCTATGTGGCCTATGGATGGGACTCTCTTGCTCGAAGTTGTAGAGACTCTTGGTTCCTTGGTATGTTGGTTATCCACCATCTCCTTGTTAGTTGTCCTGGGTGAGTCCAATGGACTTGAGATTAGTTATTGCAACTCTTTTGAGTTTCAGTGCCCAGCTGGCACATGGACAGCCCAAAGATTTAAGTCCCTTGGATGTTCACCTACCAACTTTAATACCAATTATATATTCAAATAGAAGGTCAGAAGAGCCATGAGTAGGGAAACCACAACTGGGTCCAACTCTGTCACACTAGGGAGCATAAATACCAAAGCAGGGCCCACTGGCAAGGAACCAAACTCTTGAGATATCTGCCCTGACTATAGTGTCTGGATGTCTGCAGAGCCCTCAGGAGCCCCATTATATGGGGTAGTATCTACTTTGGCCATCAATGAGATCCTGCTGAGATATGCATAAGTGTTACCTCTGGAATGATCTCCCAACTCTTTTTAAATTCTTATAGCCATATACATTCATTTGCCTTTACCTTTTACCCCTTTTGGTCAAGGTCTTTTTTTTTTCCAGTTGCATTTCCTGTTGGTACTTGGTAGCAGCCCTCTGTGCCAGAGAGGCTCATCCCCAGGATGCATGTCCCATACTTAGGGGAAGTTATTGCATTTATATGCTGAGTTTGGCTTAGAGAGAGGGCACATTTAAGGAACGAGGAGGCTCTCAGTAGGTAACTCTTAGGCACCCCACAATACTAGGTAAGTTTCAATTTCAAGAACAAAGGCGCTTAAAAATAGTCATCAATATCAAGAATCCATCAATGGACTAGCCTCCTTCACTAGTCATTTCCCCTGTACTTGGGGGATTGTTGTTCTTCTATTAGAGAATTTGGCAGAGCTTCCCAGGATGGGAATTTGATATTCTTTTGGTTATTGTGTGAATATCCACCCACTGTAACAATGCCCCATGAATATTTTAACACATTTATATGCCTTATATATATGCCAGTGAACTTCTTCCCATGTATCCACTGTCACTGACATGCCACACCAATGATCATCCCCTGCCACAGGATGGTTCAACATAAGAAAATCATTCAGTATTATATACTACATAAATAGATCAAAAGAAAAAAAGTCACATGACTACCTCTATAGATGCAGAAATAGCATTTGACAAAATACAACACCGTTTCCTGATTAAAAAGAAAAAACACTAAAAAAGATAGGGATAGAAGGAAAACTTCCTCAACATAATAAATGGTATAGATGAAAAACCCACAGCTAACATCATGTACTATTACCTTTCCTAGTTAACATTGTGTTAGAAGTACTTGTTCGAGCCATTAGGCAAGAAAAAGATATAAAAGGCATCCAAATTGGAAAGTCAAGAGTAAAAATTTCACTATTTGCAGATGACATTATCCTATACATAGAAATCCCTGGGAAATCTACAACACTTCTAGAACATATAAATGAGTTCAGTAAAGTCGCAGGCTATAAGTTCAATGCTCAAAAATCAGTAGAATTTCTGTACACAAATAATGAGCAATCTGAAGATGAAATAAAGAAAAAATACCATTTACAATAGCAACTAAAAGAATAAAATAGCTACGAATAAATTTAACTAAAGATGTACATGACTTAAATGCAAAAACTACACAATACTGTTAAGGGAAATCAAAGAAGACAAATAAATGGTAGCATATTCCCTTTTCATGGTTAGGGAGATTAGACATCATTAAGATGTCTATCCACCCAAACTGTTCTACAGATATAGCACAATTGCAATAAAAATCACCACAGCATTTTTTACTTAATTGGATAAACTAACTCTGAAACTTATTTGAAAGGGCAAGAGGCCCTGAATAGCCAAAGACATATTGAAAAATAAAATTGAAATTGGTGTAGTCACACTACTGGACTTTAAACGTACTACAAAGCTATAGTACTCAAAAGTGTATGGTATTGGCACAAGGATAGACATACTGACCAACGGAACTGAATTGAGAGTTCTGATATAGATCCTCACATATACAATCATCTGATATTCAACAAGGCCACCAAGCCCACTCAACTCAGAGAGAATGGCCTCTTGAACAAGTGTGCTTGGAGAACTGGATATCCATTTCTAAAAGAATGAGAGAGGAACACCACCTCAAACCTCATACAAAAATGAACTCAAGATGGATCAAAGATCTAAATATAAGATCCAAGACAATAAAGACCTTGGAATATAATGTAGGGAAGCATCTACAGGATCTTATAATAGGAAATGGTTTCATGAACTTCACACCCAAAGAATGAATAATGAAGGAAAAAATAGGTAAATGGGACTTCCTCAAAATTAAAAACTTTTGCATCTCAAGGAGTTTGTCAAGAAAGTGAAAAGGCAGCCTACCCAATGGGAAAACATATTTTATAACCATATATGTGATAGAAGCTTAATATCCAGCATATATAAAGAAAGTTTACACCATGAAAATAAGAAGACAAAGAATCCATTTGAAAAATGGACAAGTGATTTGAATATATACTTCTTCAAAGAAGAAATACAAATGGCTAAAAAGCACATGAAAAGATGTTCAACATCACTAGATATTAGGGAAATGCAAACAAAAACTATAATGAGAGGTCATCTTACACCCATTAGACTGGAAGCTATTAAAAATACAGTGAGCTACAAGTGTTGGAGAGGATGTGGAAGAACAGGTACCCTCATACATTCTATTGGGAATGTAGAATGGTGCAGCTATTTGGCACCAACAGTTTGGCAGTTCCTCAAAAACTTACTATATATCTGCCATATGATACAGCAATTCCACTGCTGGGTATATACCAGAAGAATTGCAAGCATGGACATGAACAGATATGTGCACACCAATGTGTAATGCTGCACACCAATGCAGCATTATTCACTATTGCCAAAAGTTGGAATCAACCCAAATGCCCATCAAAAGATGATAAACAAAATGTGGTATATACATACAATGGAATATTACTCAGCTGTAAGAAGGAATACATTACTAACACATAGGATAATATGAGTGAATCTTGAGGGCCTTAGGTAGAGTGAAGCAAGCCAGGCATTCAAGGACAAATATTACATGACCTCACTGGTATGAATTAAAGAAATTGAACAGACTCACAGAGCTAGTGTCTGGAAGATAGCTTTATTGGAAATAGAAAGGGAGAAGAAGGTTGTGGGCTAACACCCATATGGGCAAAATCTGTGATAAGGTGGAATTGTGTTGTTGTGCAGTGAAGGAATATGACAGGGATGTAGTGATAATATTGGGTTGGGTGGTACAGGTTTGACAGGGAGGTAGGTTGGGAGGGTTAGGGGAGGGATCAAGTGAACACAAGGTATTGGTGGGTATGTGATGGAATCTACAATGTTGGGAGAGTTGTTTTGGCAATATGACAAGAAGGGTTACTGGTTTAGGGTGTTCAATTCTGGGGGGGTGGTATTTGGAAATGTTTGCACCTGCAACTGGCTTCTAGGGAATGGATGAGTGATCATTTTGTCATAGTGTGTCGTTTCAGTGGGTGGAGACCCACATAATGATTGGGAAGGAGTTGGATCCCCATCCTGGGGAGGCCAGCTATGTTCTCAGGCAGAGGAGTGGGAGTATCTTGAGAGTATGAGTGTGCCTAATAGGGGAGGATAGACCAGTGTGTCAAGCCCTCAGTGTTGTTGCAAGTAACTGTGAATCTTTTCTTTAAAGTAGTGAAGCCTAGTGGACACCGTGGGTACTGAGGAGAGGGGGAGGGAGGAAGACAATAGATGGAACATGGGGTATTTTGGGGGCAATGGAAGTGTTCTAAATGATCTTGCAATGATGGTTACAGGCCATATTAAATTTCTTCAAAAATTTATAAAAGTGTATGCTCCAAAATGTAAACCATAATGTAAACCATTGACCATTGTTATTAGCTATGTTCAATATTTGTTCATCAGTTGTAACAAATCTATCATCCACATATAAAAAGATTTTTAATACACATTGATCTTATATCCTGCCAATTTACTAAACTAATTTATAAGCTCTGGAAGTTTTGTTGTAGATTTCTCATGGCTTTCTATGTATTGGATCATGTCATCTTTAAATACGGAAATTTTTACTCCTTTCTCCAATTTTTTTTTTACTCCAATTTCGATGCCTTTTATATCTTTTTCTTGCCTGAGTGCTCTAGGAACTATTTCTAACACAACCTTAAATAAAAGCCGTGACAGTGGGCATCATTGTCTTTTTCAGATCTTAGAGGGAAAGCATTTAGCATTTTGCCATTGAATATGATATTAGCTGTGGATTTTTCCTATATACCCTTTAACATGTTGAGGAAGTTTCCTTCTATTCCTATCTATGAAATGCTTTTATAAGGAAAGTGTGCTGGATTTCGTTGAATTCCTTGTCTGCATCAATTGTGATGAACATGTAATTCTTTCTTTTGATCTGTTAATGTGGTGTATTACATTGATTCTCTTATGTTGAACCATCCTTGCATACCAGGGATGAAACCTATTTGGTCATGTTGTATAATTCATTTGATGTGTTTTTGAATACAATTAGTAGGTATTTTGTTGAGGATTTCAGCATGTAGGTTCATTAGAGAGATTGGTCTAAATATTCCTGTCTTGTGACATCTTTGTGTGGCTTTGGTAATAGTGTGATGTTGGCATTATAGAATGAGTTAGGCGATGTTCCCTCCATTTCTATTTTTTTGAAGAGATTAAGCAGGATTGGTGTTAGTTCTTTCTAGGATCTTTGGTAGAATTCACCTGTGAAGCCATCTGTTCCTAGGCTTTTCTTAGTTGGGAGGATTTGGGTGACTAAATCAATCTTTTAAATTGTGATTTGTCTATTGAAATCATTAATTTCTTCTTTTCATCAAGGTAGGCTGCTTATGTGTTTCCAGAACTTTGTCCATTTCATCTAAGTTATTCATCTTTTTGGCATACAATTATTCAAAGTATCCTTTTATGATACTCTTTATTTCTGTGGGGGTCAGTGGTGATATCTCCTTCCTTGTTTCTTATTTTATATATTTGTGAATTCTCTCTTTTTTCTTTGTTAGTCTACCTAAGGGTTTTTCAATTTTATTAATCTTCTCAAAGAAGATTAATAAAATTATTTTTCTAGTGCTTTCTTATTTTCAATTTCATTTAGCTCTGCTCTAATCTTTGCTATTCCCTTCTTTCTACTTGCTTTGGGATGAATTTGTTGTTCTTTTTCTAATTCCTCTGGGTGTGCAGTTAGGGGTTTGATTTTAGCTCTTTTTCTTTTTTAATATAGACAATTTTTGCTATATATGTCCCTGTCACCATTGCTTTTGGTGTATTCCATACATTTTGATATGTTATATTGTCATTTTCATTTGTTTCAAGGTAGCTATTTATTACTTTTGCAATTTCCTTCTTGACCCACTGATTGTCTTACAGTGTGTTGTTTAACTTCCATATCTTTGTGCCTAGTCTGATTCTCTCCCCCTTACTGATTTCCAGCTTCATTCCATTGTGATCAGAGAAAATACTTCCTATAGTTTCAATCTTTCTGAATTCATTGAGGTTGTTCTGTGTCCTAGCATGTGGTCCATCCTGGAGAATGATCCATGGGTGCTTGAGAAGAATGTAAATCCTGCTGTATTTGGGTGTAATGTTCTGTATATATCTATTAGGTCTAGATCCTCTAATATGTTATTCAAAGTCTCTATTTCTTTAATGACCCTCTGTTGAGATGTTCTGTCTCTGGTGATAATGGTGTATAAAATCCCTCACTGTAATTGTAGAAACATTTATTTCTCCACTTAGTTTTTCCAATGTTCCCCTCTTGTATTATACATGGGCTGTATAATATAATGAAGCCTCATGTAAAATACAAATATGGATGACATTACATTTAAAATATTGTTTTACAAAATATAAATACAAATATGCTAAAGAGAAGGAAACAGAATAGCAGCTATATATGGAAGGAGAAGCATAGGGAGATTGAGAGGTGATAAGTTTTTTTGTTTGGTTTTGGTTTATTATTATTATTGGAATAATGAAAATGCTCTAAAAATGATTGAAGTGATGAATGCACAACTATGTGATTATACTGAATACCATTTAATATACACTTTGGATGATTTATGCTTAATTAATATATATCAATGAAATGTATTCATTAAATAAATGAAAACTATAGCACGTAAGAAAAGAATGGCTTCTTAGTAAAAATATATACTAACTGATTATCTCAAACTGAAGGGACCTGGGTGATGCCAAAGAGAAAGTCAATACAAATATGACATTTGGTTTGATTGTCTTTCCAAATCTTTAATTGTAAGCAGGTATTGAACTCATATCAAGAGGACATGAAGGTGCTAAGGCTAAAATGAAATATGGGGTCCCTTGGATGGGCTCACAGTTGTGTGAATGTGAACAGAAACTCAAATCAGCAGAGAAGACAGAAAATACTGGGGAAATAAAAGCAAGGGTGTCCAGTAATAGTATGAGTTTCTGTAGATTAAATCATCCAGATTTTGTTCAGTAGTTCCTGGCTGATAATTTTGTAACCTGATCTGAAAGTTTGCATGGAAGCTGTCTTGTTCTTGAAGGATATCAGCTTCTACTCTATTCTTAATGCTCAGACTAGATATTCTAGCACTGGAAGCCTTCCATTTATTTCTATTTAACTTAGAGGTATGAATATAAGAACAAAGCTTTGGAGGTTTTACAGTAATTCTAGTGAACAGCACCTGATGTACTTTCCCATGTGCTTTGAAGGCTATCTTTCACTTTTTCTACTGTTGAAGATAAAGTTGTAGGTCATTTCAAAGGTTTTTGTTTTTGTTCCAGAGCTAGTCCTTAATTTCAGAGTCATTTCACATGTAGAGAGGATAAAAATTTTCAAAACCAGAAATTTCCATGCTATACAATATTAAAGGAAATCTTTGAGGGAAAAATACAATGATATGGTTTGAAAATCTGGACCTACACAAAGAAATGAAGAGCATCAGAAATGGTAAAAACACTGGTAAATATATGATAGTTTTTCTTCATGACATATATGTAAAGCAATATATTATCACATGATGATAGACTGAGGTAAGTTAAAGATATTTAATATATGCTCTAATATAATAAACATTAGCTAAATGTCAATAAGAACATTAAATACACATAATCACTCCAAATGAAAGCTGACATGGGGGAAATAGAGAAAAAGGAATAGATGAAAAAAGGACACACACACACAAACTGTACTATATATTTAATGTTTAAACACATCAATAGGCACAATTAATTTAGATAGTAAAGCACCACAATTAAAAGGCAGATAATCTGTGATAGGATTAAAGAGCAAGCCCTGAGTCTATGCTACCTTCAAAAAATTCACTTTAATATAAAGTCCCAACAGGTTAAAATTTTTTAAAAAGATACATAAAGATGTGCATGCTAACACAACTTTTTAAAAAGGTGTAGTGTTTAGATTAATAACAGAAAATGCAGATTTTGTACCCTATGACAATATTAATCTTAGAATTAGCAGAAGAATTAGTTCCAATTTATATGAATGATAATGATGGCACCAATTTACAAAACTGAAACTTGTAATAGTTTAGAGATTTTTTGAGAAAAATATATTTTGGAATTTTTGTCTAATATGGTGAACTATTTGTCAAGGATTAAAGCATTCTGCTTCTAACTCTAGGTTTTCTATATTGATTATAGGCCCTAACATATAAGACAAATAACACTCATTATAAATATATAATTACATTATTTCTTCATCTTTATATATTGATAGTTATGTTGAGAAATATCCAAAGGTGGAAAGAGCAAATGTTGACCACACATTTGCTTTCTAGTATGGAGAACTTAAAACCTGCCAACAGTTTTCATCCTCAACTTTCTAAACATACCAGTGATTTACAAATTTGTAAAAATTTTTGCATTGAGCAAAAGTAATTCTTATTTAAAAATCTATCCTTCCACATTATGGAATATAGGAAAATGTATCTCTGATGTCAGATACCAACCACACCTTCCTCAGATGCTTACAATTTATTCTGAACAAAATCATTAATGTTCTTTCTGACCAGCTTTCAGATGTTATTATATGTATTTTAGGAATACTTTAACTGTATGATGAATGAATGATTCTCTTCTAAGTATGAAAAATGATGAAAGAAAATTAATGTATAGTTTATGTTTTCTAGGACTCAGTTTAAGAGAGAATAAATGAAAGCAGCACTACTTGGCAGAAAGATACAAGTCTGTGGCAGTGATGGTTCAGGTATGAGAGAATATTCATTTTTGAAGGATAAATATCAAAATATGTTTATGTTGTAACTGTTCCAACACATTATACAATCACTGTCCCTGAAACTTCAAATCATGTCTCTTAAAGTCAGAAGTAGGCAAGAAGTTTAAATTTGAAGTGTTTTCAACTCACATAATTAAATTGGGATCGTCTTGAAATAATAATCCTATCATTTTAATACCTAAAGCTTTCTGTTCATGATTCTCTTCAAAGTCTCTTTTATCTGCTTGTTTCTGAGACTATAAATAATAGGATTGTAGAAAGGAGGGACTAGAGAATAGAATGCAGCACTGATCATGTCCTGAATTGTGGGTGAACTGGAGGGTGGTTTCAAATACACAGCAGCAATTGAGCTGACAAAGACAGTCACCACAACGATGTGATGGACACAGGTGGAAAAGGCCTTTCCTTCTTCTACACTGGTTGGAAACCTGAGGACTGTAGACAATATGTGGCTATAAGACATGATGATGAAGGGAAAGCAGCCATCAACAACCAGCACTGCATGGACAAGAATTAAAATTTCATTGCTGAAGGTGTCAGAGAAGGACAGCTTCAGTAGAGAGGGGATCTCACAGAAGAAATAATGGACCACGTTGTACTGACAGAAGGGCAGTCAGAATGTGTTGCCAGTGTGGAATCTGGAGTAGGCCAGACCATTGAGTATGCAGGCCAGAGTCATCTGGACACAGATCTGAGGGTTCAAGATCACAGGTAGTGGAGGGGCTGGCAGATGGCCACATAGTGTTCGAAGGCCATGATAATGAGAAACAGCCACTCTATATAACCAAACAAAAATACAAGGAAGATCTGAGCTGCACATCCAGCCATGGTGATTGCCATGTTGTCAAGCAGGAAGATGACATATGCCTTGGGTACAGAAATGTAGCACAAGTCTAAGACAGAGATTCCTAAGGAAGAATTACATGGGGCATCGATCTAGGTGGGCACTCATGATCCAGATCTCTGGGTATGGCCGACTGTGGACAGGGTCCTGCCCGAGGGTCTGTGCTGTGGGCGCACTGAGTGAGAAGCTTGGGTCATCTAGCAGTGGGCAGATTGACGGTGTGGAGTGATCGGTGGAGATTTGTGAGTTCTGAGCCTGCCTGTGGTGGTCAACACAGATGGCTGAGCCCCGCCCACACAGAAAATGGCTGGCTGGAGACTCGGATCCTACATCCATGAATCCCGCTGCCTGCCGGCATGAGGGAGCATACTCTGAGGGAGGGAGGGCTCTGACAGAAGGTGGAGAGGGGTTAACTTCTATGGATTTGGCTGCCTGGACACCCTCATAGCTTTATGGAGCAGATAAGCTGGCTCAAAACAGTGCCTGGCTGAGGGGAAAGGCAAAAGTGCTGAGCAAACTTGTTTTACCCAGCTGACCACTGATACTGAGGCTTGGCCCCAGAGGGGGGGGAGTCAGCAAATTTTATCTCTCTGCACTGACAAGCATCAAAGTTTCAGCACTCCTGGGGAGGCAAGGAAGTGAGTAGGGCTTGATTAGTTTCCACAACCCTATTTAGGATCCCCTCAGTGAAGGGGGTGATCTAGCAGAGGACTCTTTTTGGGTCCTTATACCCCCCCAAAAAAAAGACAGTCACTTTAGAAAATGAATTCCTGTTCTTAATTTAGTATACTACCAAAAATCTGCCTCAATACCTAAAGATAGGTCCCTGAAGGGTAATTGATAAACGCAAGCAGGCTGAGAAGACCAACAAGTACACTAGAAGGGACACTTCCTCCTTAGCTTTGTTTGACTGCTTGATGGTGTGTTTGTTTGGCTTTTCTCTGTTTATTTGTTGTCTCTTGCTTTTCTTTCCTCTTTCCTCCTCCATTTTTCTTTCAACTTTTTAAATTAGGTGCTGCTAGCTTGTCTCTTCTTTGCTGTGCTTCTTCGGTGATTTCCCATTCTCTGTCTTTACTGATATTGCATCACAAGCTATCTTTTATCATTCCCTCATCTCTCTGCCTTCTGCTTTCTGTTGTGGTTCTTAGACAGCATGCTTTTTCATTAGCCCACAACTTAAGGGTGTCAACCTCTATTCTACCTATTTTGTTTTCTTCTTTTTTATTAATATTAACCTTTTCCTTTTAGCCCTTTCTTTACTCTTTCTGTCTCTCATCATGATTCAAGCCTTCTAAATCATTATATATATATTCCTCTATTTGATTTCCCACCCATTGTAGGTACTCCGATTTTTTTCCTATTACTCTACACTGCAAACACAAGTTAAATATGCATTTTACTAAGTCCTATTTGGCCCCTCCAATAACTTTCATTAGTATTACTCTTATACTTCTTCCTTTCTCACATTTTTTGATTCCTCTGGCACTAATCTTTTCCCTTCAAGATAACATAGAAAGAAGCAAGGAAACAAAATAAGAAGAAAAAGTGTCAAAGAGAAAACTTAACACACACACAGAATCAACAACTAAATAAAACTCTAGAGAAGAGAGAAGCTAATCAACTGAATAAACCCAGCAAGATATAATGATGACTAGAGGGCAACAAAAAATTACAAACCACGTTGAGAAACAAGAAGACATGGATCACTCCAATGAACAAACTGAAACCCAGGAATATATGCAGAACATCAAACAACTAATCAAAGTTTCCCAAACAAATATCATGAACCATCTTAATGAAGTGAAGGAAGGGATTAAGGATATGAAGAAGACACTGAGAGAACATACTGAAGAAATTGTACACATACACAAAAAGATAACGAATATGATGGTGATCAATGGCACAACCCAAGAAATAAAAAAGATGCTGGAGTCACATAACAGCAGATGTGAACAGGCAGAAGAAAAAATTAGTGATGTGGAAGACAATACAGCTGAAATTAAACAGATAGTTGAACAGATAGACAAAAACATAGAAAAAATCCAGCAGGCACTCAGGAATTTAACTGACAACACAAAACATGCAAACATAGGCATCATGGGCATCCCAGAGGGAGAACAGAAGGGAAAGGAAACAGAAGCAGTGTTCAAGGAAATAATGGCTGAAAACTTCCCAACCATATTAGGAGAGATGGATGTACAGATCGAGGAAGCAAAGTGCACCCCAAACAATATAAATCCCAACAGGCCAACTCCAAGACTTATACTTGTCAAAATTTTCAATGCTCAAGACAAAGAAAAAATACTCAAGGCAGCAAGAGAAAAGAAAACCATCACATACAAGGGAAGCACAATGAGATTAAGTGCTGATTTCTCATCTGAAACCATGGAGGAAAGAAGACAGTGGTATGACATAGTCAAAGTAATAATAATAATAAAAAAAAAAACAATTTCCAACCACGAATTCTCTATCCAGCAAAACTGGCATTCAAAAATGATCGAGAGTCCAAATATTCACAGATAAACAGAAATTAAGAGAGTATGTCAATAAGAAACCAACACTTCAAGAAATAATAAAGGAAGTTCTACAAGTTGAAATGAAAAATCAAGGAAGAGAGAGTTGGAGGAGAGTTTAAAAACATCTAAAAAGAAAACAACACAAATAAAACAACATATGATATACTTTAATCCAGAGAAAATATGGCTGAAGTAAGAAATGCATTGCGAGTAATAACATTGAATGTTAATGGATTAAATTCACCACTCAAGAGACGCAGATTAGCAGAATGGATAAAGAAACATGATCCATCTATATGCTGAATACGAGAAACCCACCTTCGATCCAGGGATTCAAGGAGGCTGAAAGAAAATGGCTGGAAAATAATTTTACAAGCTAACAATGGCCAAAAAACGGCAGGAGTAGCTATACTAATATCAGACAAAATAGACTTTAAATGCAAAACTATTATAAGAGACAAAGATGGACACTAAATATTAGTAAAAGGGGTAATCTCTCAAGAAGAGAGAACAATCATAAACATTTACGCACCTTATAGGAGTGCCTCAAAATATGTGAGGCAAACTCTGGAAAAGCTAAGTGGAGAAATAAATGCCTCTGCAATTATAACTTTAATACACCATTATCATCATTAGACAGAATATCTAGACAGAGAATCAATAAAGAAACAAAAACTCTCAACAATATATTGGAGGACCTGGACTTAATAGACATATACAGAACATTACACCGAAATACATCAGAATTTACATTCTTCTTGAGTGCACATGGAGCTTACTCCATGATAGACCACATGCTAGGCCAAAGAACACCTCTCAATGAATTCAGAAAGATTGAGATTATACAAAGTAATTTCTCTGATCACAATGGATTGAAATTGGAAATCACTAAGGGCCAGAGAAACAGGTTAGGCACAAGGATATGGAAGTTAAACAGCACATTTTAGAAAACCAGTGGGTCAAGGAGGAAATCTCAAAAGAAATCAGAAACTACCTGGAAACTAATGAAAATGACAACACAACATATCAAAACCTACGGGATGCAGTGAAGCAGTCCTGAGAGTGAAGTTCATAGGCATAAATACATATATTAAAAAAGAAGAAAGAGCTAAAATTGAACACATAACTACACACTTGGAGGAATAAGAAAAACAACAACAAACTAAAACTTAAGGAAGTAGAAAGAAGGAAATAACAAAGATTTGAGCAGAACTAAATGAAATAGAGAATAAGAAAGCACTAGAAAAAATAAACAATACCAAAAGCTGGTTCTTCAAGAATATCAATAAAATTGACAAACCCTTAGCCAGACTAAAAAAGAAACAGAGAGAACAGATGCAAATACAAAAAATAAGGAATGTGGAAGGGGATATCAGTACTGACTCCACAGAAATAAAGACTATCATAAGAGGGTACTTTGAAAAAATTATATGCCAACAAGAATGATAACTTAGAGGAAATGGACAAGTTTCTAGAAATGCACAAACAGCCTACATTGATGAAAGAAGAAATTGATGAACTCAACAGTCCAATTACAGATAAAGAGATAGATTCAGTCATCAAATACCTGCCAACTAAGAAGAGCTCAGGAACAAATGGCTTCACAGCTGAATTCCACCAAACATTCTGAAAAGAGCTAACACCAATTCTACTAAAGCTCTTTCAAAAAATAGAAGTAGAAGCAATATTGCCTAACTCATTCTATGAGGCCAACATTACCCTCATACCAAAACCAAACAAAGATATCATTAGAAAGGAAAATTACAGACCAAGTTCTTTAATGAACCTTGATGCTAAAATCCTGAACAAAATACTTGCTAATTGCATTCAAACACATATCAAAAGGATTATACACCATGACCACGTGGGTTTCATCCCAGGTATGCAAGGATGGTTCAATATAAGTAAATCAATCAATGTAATACACCACATAAACAAACTGAAAGAAAAAAATCACATTATCATCTCTATAGACACAGAAAAAGCATTTGACAAAAACAGCACTCTTTCCTGATAAAAACACTGCAAAAGATAGGTATAGAAGGAAACTTTCTGAATATGATAAAGGGTATAGATGAAAAACACAAAGCTAACATCATCTTCAATGGTGAACTCCTAAAAGCCTTCCCTCTGAGATTGGTAACAAGGCAAGGATGTCCACTATCACCACTCCTATTTAACATTGTCCTAGAAGTACTTGCTTGAGCACTGAGGCAAGAAAAGGATATAAAAGGCATCCAGATTGGAAAAGAAGAAGTAAAAATTTCATTATTGTAGACGACATGATCCTATATATAGAAAGCCCAGAGAAATCTATAACAAAGCTTCTAGAACATATAAAGGAGTTCAGTAATGTTGCAGGCTATAAGATCAATGCACAAAAATGAGTAGCATTTCTGTACACCAATAACGAGCAATTGGAGGAAGAAATCAAGAAAAAAAATTCCATTTATAATAGTAACTAAAAGAATCAAATGCCTAAGAATAAATTTAACTCAAGATGTAAAGGGCTTATACATAGAAAACTGCACAACACTTAAAGGAAATCAAAGAAGACTTAAATAAATGGAAAAATATTCCTTTTTCATGGATAGGAAGACTAAACATCATGAAGATGTCTATCCTACCCAAACTAATCTAGAGATTTAATGCAATCCCAATAATTATCAACTCTATATATTTTTAAGGAACTGGAAAAACTAGCCACAAAATATATTTGGAAAGCTAAGAGGCCCTGAATTGCCAAAGACATATTGAAAAAGAAAAATGAAGTGGGAGGTATCACATTACCAGACTTTAAAACATATTACAAAGCTACAGTGATCAAAACTGCATGGTATTGGCTTAAGGATAGACCTGCTGACCAATGGAATCGAATTGAGAGTTCTGATATAAATCCTCACATATACAGTCATCTGATATTTGACAAGGCTACCAAGCTCACTCAGTTGGGAGAGAATGGCCACTTTAACAAGTGGTGCTTGGAGAACTGGATATCCATTTCCAAAAGAATGAGAGAAGAATACCATCTCACACCTTATACAAAAATCAGCTCAAGATGGATAAAAGCTCTAAATATAAGAGCCAAAACAATAAAGACCTTGGAAGATAATGTAGGAAAGAATCTACAGGACCTTGTAATAGGAAATGGTTTCATGAACTTCACAGTCAAAGCACGAGCAGCAAGCAAAAAAATAGATAAATGGGATCTCCTCAAAACTGAAAACTTGTGCACCTCAAAGGAAGTTATTAAGAAAATAAAAAGGCAGCCTACCCAATGGGACAAAATATTTGGTAACCATATATCTGATAAGAGCCTAATATCCTGCATGTATAAGGAAATCCTACACCTTGAAAATAAAAAGAGAAACAATCCATTTAAAAAATGGGCAAGTGACCTGAAAAGACACTTCTCCAAGGAAGAAATACAAATGGATAAAAAGCACATGAAAAATGCTCGACATAGCTTGCAATCAGGGAAATGCAAATCTAAACTACAATGAAATACCATCTTTTACCCATCAGAATGGCAGCTATTAAAAAAACAGCATACTCTAAGTTTTGGAGAGGATGTGGAGGAATAGGAACACTCATCCACTGCTGGTGGGATTGTGGAATGGTCCAGCCTCTGTGGAGGACAGTTTGGCAGTTCCTCAGAAAGCTAACAATAGATCATCCATATGATCCAGGGATTCCAGTGCTGGGTATATACACAGAAGAACTGAAAGCAAAGACAGGAACAGATATATGCACACCATTGTTTCTAGTGGCATTGTTCACCATTGCCAAAAGTTGGAATCAGCCCCGGTGCCCATCAACAGATGAATGGATAATCAAAATGTGGTACATACATACAATGGAATATTACTCAGCTGTAAGACGGAATAAAGTGCTAACACACAGAATAACGTGGATGAATCTTGAAGACCTTATGTTGAGTGAAGCAAGCCAGGCATTGAAGGATGAACAATATATGACCTCACTGATTTGAACTGAGTAAAGAGAGCATTCTCTGAGAACCATTGTCTGAAAGATCGGTTAACAAAGGAGAGATAGAGAAGAGTAGGCAGTGAGCCATCACCCATATGGACATAATCTATGGTAAAGGGATAGAGTATAGTTGCATATTGAAGGATAGGACAGATGGGTAGTGATATTACTGGGTTTGGTGGTGCAGGGTTGACAGGTGGGTAGATTAGGAAGGGCGGGTTGGAATACCCAGCGCATGTAACTATGAATCTTGTCATTACATGAGTCAAGACAGGGGAGTGTCATATGCCACAGGGGAATGGGGTGGAAGGAACAGTTAAGATCAAATGGGGTATTTAGTGGTCACGGGAAATGTCTTTCATTACCTTACAGTAATGGACACAGGACATGGTAAATATCATCAAAAAATATTAAACTGTACAGTCTAAATTTTAAACTATACCGTAAACCATCAACAATGCTTAGTTGCTATACTTTACTACATGTACAAGCGTTATAACAATGCTTACATCCATTTAAATAAAAAGGTTTTAATATGGGGTGGGAAGGGGGAGGGAGGTTGGGTATGTGGGAGTCTTTAGTAGTCCATGTGTGGTTCTGCTGTGACCTAAAACTTCTTTGAAAATTAAATGAAAATTTGGGAGACACTGGGGTTGAAAGAGGGGGAAGGTGTCGTGGTACACTGGACATCTGATAATGCAGTGATAAAAGGAAAACAGAATAATTAAAAAAAAAAGATTTTTTCCCCAGGTTTTTGAATGTCCAAATCCACTAATTATATTTTATTTTTAATTTAGTTTCCTTTTTTTCTTCTTCTGAGCTTCCTTGTACTTATCTCTTGCATTTAAGCTTATCATTATTATTTCTTTTTCCTATTAATTGTATTTTGTTATTATATGGGCTTCATGTTCATGGAAGTTTTGGATTACAGAAGGGTTAAAATGTGGGCTCTAGAAGTTCATTGGTGGGGGTGTCTGGGATGTGGGATTCATGGGAGTCAGTTCATCTGAATATACATGAAAGATATATAAAATTGTTCAAATGATCAAGGGATGGAGCATGGTCACAGAGGGTAGACAATCACTCAATAAATGAGGGAATATTGAATTCCCATCCTGGAGAATTCTGCCACATTCTCCAAGGGAGCAGCAGCAGTCCCCTGAGTGCAGAGGCAGTGTCTGGCAAAAGAGGATGGCCTACTGATTGGTTCCTGTTATTGAGGAATAGCCTTATGAGTCTTTGCTCTTGTAATTGAAACTTAACCTACTGTTATGTGGTGCCTAAGGGTTGCCATCTGAGAGCCTCCATGTTGCTCAAATGTGGGCTCTCTCTAAGCCAAACTCAGCATATGAATGTATTACATTTCCCCCAATGTGGGACATGACTCCTGGGGATGAGCCTCCCTAGCAATGAAGGATTAATACCAAGTGCCAACTGGCAACATGATCAGAAAAAGACCTTGAATGAAAGGGGGAAAGAGTAAAGAGAAATTAGTTCATGTAGCTAAGAAACTTCAAAAAGAGTCGGGAGGTCATCCCAGATGTAATGCTTACGCACACTTCAGTAGGATCTCATAGAACACCAAACTGGATATCACCCCACACAGAGGGGCTTCTGAGGGCACTGGAAACACCTAGGTCCTATATAAGTGGGGATAGCCCCAGAGATTGATGCCTTATTAGTGGGCTCCTCTTTGGGATCTGTGCTCCTGAGAGTGACAGAGTCAGACTCAAATTAGTCCTCCCTGCACATGGTCCATCAGTCCCTTCTATTCAAACCTATATGGGATGCCGGAGTTTTTAGGTGTACTTCGAGAACTGGAGCCTCTGGCCTACCTATGTGCCAGCTGTGCCTGCAATCTCGATGCAACTGCAACCCCTACCCTATAGCTCGATGAACTCATCCAAGTCACCTGGCGAGGAGACGACTATAGGCAACAGCCATCCCAGGGAATGGAGAGGGCCTGCAGCTGCAGGCAGGATAATCCCATCCACCATATCCATGGAATATAAACCCTTTCTCACTTGGAGGTGATGTGGACATCACCATCCCAAACTCCCCAGGATTGAGGAAGAGCTATGGACCAGAATGGACTTGGTGGTATTCTGTCGTATATTGTGAATCAAGCAATGGAAGAAATTGTAACAGTGAGTTGGAGATGGTGGCCACTGGACATTTTCAGGGCAGGGAAGGGAGAGGAAGTTGAAATACAGGGGCTTTTTTGGGTCTTGGCAGTTGTCTTGAGTGCCGTTGCTGCGACAGATGTAGGCCATTTTGCATCAGCATATACCACACAGAACTGTGTGGGAGAGAGGGTGGTCTATGATGTGAAATGCGGTCTATGACTGGTGGCAAGGCCGCAAGATGTGTATATCCATTGTGGGTGATGTGCCACACTGATGAAGGATGTTGGTGTGGGAGGTGTGGGAGATGGGGAACATGGGAATCCCTGTAATTTCTGAGTAATAATTAGGTAATCTAAGCACCTTCAAATGTATATATATATATGTATATGTGTATATATATACACATATATATATATAGTATATATATACATACATATATGTATATATAAAATAACATTTATGTAAGAAAATGCATATATATGCATATGCATTTATATATCATTTTACAAATACTGGTATGTACTGTGAAAAATTTTGATTTTTACCAACAATAAAAAAAAAATTACATGGGGTTATGAAGACTCTTGTTGAGGGTGGTTACTGTGACAATGAGAAAGTTCCCCATCAGGGTTGCCAAGTACATCAGTATTAAGAGCAAGGCATGTAAGACTCTGAGGTCCCACACATCAGAAAATCTTGTAAGCAGGAATTCAGTCACTGTGGTAGATTTGGGCATTTTTAGGGTAATTTGGTATGGATGTGGAGAACTGAAGGCAAATAATCCTTAAAAAACATGGAAAATTTATGGGAGGAAAGTATTAGCACATGTACATTTATAGAATCATTTTTATCTGATTTCCTTCTCTGCATTATTTGGTAGTAAAACATAACATAATATTAGCTTATCATTCTTTATTCTCCCTGCCTCATAACTTATTTTCTGAAATGTGTCATTAGTAAAATGTAAACATTAAGAATTTTACCAATGTTTGCATACATTTCTATTACTTAGTAGCTGTAAAATAAGTATATTGGAGTTCAAAGTTTGCCTATAGGTTTATTGAGTATACAAGAGTCTTCAGAAATATTCTCCAAATGTTAGAATTTATTATTAGTTTATGATCAAACAGAATCACAACAGTGATAGGAAACTACTATTTTATAACCAATATATTTTATGTTTCTACTTGAATTTCCACATGGCAGAGTAGCAGAGTTGAAATGTCATTGCATTCAGGGAGATATGTTTTACATCCCAGCTTTGCCATTTCCTTGCTTTGTAGCCTTGGGGAGGCTCTCAGACATCTTTTAACCTAAATTTCCTTTTCTATAATATATGTATTAATATGTACGTTATAAATTTATCATTTGTAAAACTTTTCAAAAGAGGCATTAAAAATTGTAGCTATGTTGAAAAATATAAATATGAATTACAAATCACTGATAATATCAAAGCAAATGTCTCTACAGCATTTACATTTACTTCATCTTATGTCTACAGAGTGCTATTGTTTTTACCATGGAAATGAATAAGTAAAAGGAAAACCCAATATTTTACATTTATTATTATTTTTCCTTTAATCCACATAATATATGACAATATAGAATCAATATTAAAGTATTGTATAATTTTTGAAAAGTTGAAACAATTTCCTTACCTGTAGACTGACAGGTGCCAGGGGTTTTCCCTGCTCAACAAGCATTTCCTGGGGTGGATAGAATATAACATGTGTTAGCTTCTCCCTCAAAGTGTAAATGGAAATTATGCGTTGCATTGTCTGCAAAGACTTGAAAGATGTATTTTTCCACTGGAAGAATTGGAAGACATATTTTCTGCATTAATATATTCTTCATTAATTTATATATTCACATATTCATTTAATTTTTTCAGCTTAATAGCTTTATTTCCTTCCAAGATGGCATAATTTTAATTTATTTATAATTAAACCAATCTGAAAATATTTTTTTGTGAGTTATGTGCAAACACTTGTCTGGAAGCTGGAGGATGAATAATGAACAAATGCTTATATGCTATATTATGACAAAGTACAAGAATTATACCTGAAATATAAGTGAATATGTTCACATTTGATTTTATGTCAGGGATTCATTGATTAACTTTCAGTAAGTGGATCAATCTTTGGTATATGTTAGCAAAGAAAAAATAATAGGGAAACATTCATGAAATTATTAAATAGCAATACTATGCATAAAACATTATTTCCACATAGTAGAAAAGCACAACCCCCATCACTAAATTTATTTAATTATACATTGAAATTATTCTGCATTCTGAATCTCTGGGCAGAAGGCAATGACCCCCTGTCTCTTCTGTATTGCTGGCATAGGCTCCACACATTTTTGTTAAATGTTCACTCTTCGCTTCCTTGACAATTCTCCTAAAGTTTCTGGAATGAAGTATTTTCATGCACTACATTAAAAAGAAGATGTTGGTCTCATTATGTGAATACCTTTCCTATCTATATTTTCTATCTAGTCCTATTAGTAGTGCCTGTAAATATGTAAGTAAACAGTGTAGGAAAGAAGAGCGGGAGATTCATGGAATAAGGTAAAGGAGAAGGAAAAAATAAAACAAATAAAACAAAATCACAAAAATACTCACAAGATAATATTGTCCTCTTATGCTGGATATGGAAGTTAGGATTTCTGGAATGGGTCCAAATCTGTTTCAGAAGCAGGCAAGCACAACTGGGCAAGTTTACCTGAAATACTGATATACTGAGAATAATAATTCTGTTTTATAACAACTGCCAATATATTCAGTTCCATATGGCATTAGAGAAATTCCATGAGAGCAGAGTCCTTGGCATCATTATTGACATTGCCCAGAGGTAATTTGTGGATGATAATTGGCTCTATTTAATGAGAGAATAGGACATAAATAAAATATGTGCATGAACACAACTTTTGTATATCAAGAAATATTATATTTGAATCTATAAAATGAATTGGTGATATTAATGAGACAATAATTTAAACAGAAATGAAACTGCAATTCTTCTAATATTATGATGATTCCTATAGTGTTTTATATACTGACTGAATTGTATTTACAACTCTAATATTGGATGTTTAAACTATGATATGAAATGCGGTCTATGCTTGTTGGCAAAGCCCCAGGATATGTATATCCATTGCGGGTGATGTCCCACACTGATGAAGGATGTTGGTGTGGGATGTTGTGGGAGGTGTGGGAGGTGGGGAACATGGGAATCCCTGTAATTTCTGAGTAATTAGGTAATCTAAGCACATTAAAATATATAGAAATATATAAAATAACATTTATTTAGAAAATGCACATATATGCATATGTATTTATATACCATTTTACAAATATTGGTATGTACTGTGAAAAATCTTGATTTTTATGAACAATAAAAAAAATTCTCTTTTGCATTGTTGTTTTAGTCAATATACTTTTAAGAAATATTAGTAGACACATACAGGTTTGGAATTCTTAGGTGTTGTTATTGAAATGAACCATTTTTCATGATGCAAAATCACTCTTAACATTTTATTATACTTCTTGCCTTAAGGTCTACAGTTATTGAAAAAGCTATGGTCATTCAGCCACCAGATGTCTTTTGGCTTGTGTTTACATTATTTATATTTTTTCCATCTCTTTGCATTTTGTTTCCAACATATACGCTACTTTCATTTTAAACATAATTTCTTATCAACAGTATAGGTTTAGATTGTGTATTTTTTGACCTCTCTGATAATTCTGATCTTTAAGTTGAAGTGTTTAGGCTATTTTATTTTAAACATAATTTCTGATTCATGCTGGGTTACTGTTTGCTTTTATGTTTTTTTGTGTCTATGTGTTTTGTTTTGTATTTTTAGTTTCCTACCTGCTAAAACAAATATCATACAATCGGTTAGCTTAACAAGGGGAATTTATTAGCTCATGGTTTCAGAGGCTAGAAGCCTTGCTTCCTCCCATTTTCAGTGTCTTCTGGCTAGCCATCAATCTTTCAGGATTACCATCACAGTGCAATACACATGGAAATGTTTTCACACTTCTCTTCCATATAATGTTGACTTCTGGGTTCTCACTGCTTGCCATGGCTTTTCTTTCTGTGGACTTCTCTATAAGACTCCAGTAATAGGATAAAGATGCATACTGATTCAGTTGGACACAATTTAACTGAAATAACCTAAAAAATGCCTTTATTTACAATGGGTTCAAACACAAAGGGATAGATTAAGCTTAAGAACATGAATTTCTGAGGCACATAATTCCATGCTACATCAATGTTATTTGTTTGCTATTTGCCCCATCTCCTCCTTGCCCTATTTTTTTCTAAGGGCTTAACAAAACATATCTTTCTTCATTATTGTTCTACTCTAATAACCATTTAGTCATAAACCATTTATCTCATTTCAATTATTATTTAACATTTCTATATTCACCTTCCAATCATTGCTGTCTGCCTTAACTTAGTATTTTCACAATGTCCAGAATGACATATTCAACCTTCCCAGTGCATGTCATTCCTTGAAACATCCAGTGATTCAATCTGGTACGGTTTTCCTTTAACCTCTGGAACTTCTGTTAACATTTCTTATACCATAGGGCTGATGGCATTGCATTTTTCTCTGATTATGTTCATTTCAATATGATAATATTCAATATTAATATAACTGTCTATAAGTCTCAATACCTTCATGAGGTATACATTATTTTTTGACTTTTTTACTGATTTCTATGACTTTTTTGAGCTATATTAAAATAATAATAAAGGTTTTATTTTATTTTTTTTTTGTACCTCACTGCATTTGCTCACTATATTTCTATCATATTATTCCATTTGTTGTATCACTGTTGTTATATATCATTACTGGGATTATTTACCTATATGATTATTTCACTTATTATTTAACCATTCTCCTAAAAATCGATATTAGAAAAAGAAATCTATAAAAATGTTTGTACTTGTCTTCTTTTGTTGACATATATACACATTTCTCTTCTGTATATTGAAGATAAACTTCAGGAATATAAATGAGATGTATATTTTTGCCAGAGGAAGAACTAAAAAGTTGTTTCCAAAGTGGTGGAACCATAGGAAGCAGGTGTTGCTTCAGTGGTTGAATGCCTGCTTCTGACAAGGGAGGTAGAGTGTTCGGTCCCCAGTGCCTTCTAAAAACAAACAACAAGCAAACAAATGAAAAAGCCAACTCATGGGAGCATTTGTGGCTTAGTGGTTAAGTGCTGGCTTCCCACAAACTGGTGGCACCATTTCACACTCGAGCTCCCTATGTATTAGAATCCCACATCCTTCATATACATGTCAGAATATGTACCCAGATTCCTTAGAACTGTATTAAAATCTAGGAGGTGTGCAATGGTGTCATGCATTGGTTTTAATCTTCAGGTCCAAGGTAATTATTCATGTTGAGGACCTTTTCATAAGCTTATCAATCAGTTACATGTTTTCTTTGTGAAATGCTTTTCAATTCTTTTGTTTAATTTATTATCAGAGTTTGTCATAGGAGTTGATCATATAGTAGATAAGATTCAGATGTCAGATACATTATTTTTAATGGCTTCTAATAAATGAAAAGAAATTGACAATTTTAATTAAGTAAAATTTCATTTGTTTTTCCCATAGTGTTAGTGTCTTTACAATCATGATTCATAAATGCTTGCCTATTGCAAAGCAGGAACGTCCTCTCTTATACAGGATTTCTAGAAGCCTTATTTGTTTTCTATTTATTTGATTATTTGTTATATTACCTTTACCAATAATCAAAAATATTTTCCAATCTTCCATCTCATATTAATATTTAAGAATTTAGGAAGTACGCAAATTGTTTTCAATATAGGTTTCAATTTTATGCAGTAACATTTATTTAAAGTGCCATTCTTTTGCTCCCTAAATTGACTTGCCTTCCATCCCTGGAAACTCCAAAAAAATAAATAGTTTTCAGACACAATAATATTTTACAAAGTCATATATTTCATCATTTAACTGTCACATAAGCACCTTGTGAAAACAGAATTTAAGAGAATGTTGGTTGTAATTAGTGACAATCCTCTCTCCAATATATATATATCTAGAAACTGAATCTGTAACATTTTAATGAATTTCTCTGCAAGATTGCATGTATTTGTTAAATTTTCCAAAATGGAAACCCATTTTTATCTAAAAATGGACAATATTTGTTATGACTAATTCAAAGGTTATTATAGGAATATGTGCCATAATATATGAGAAATATAAGAAAATATACTTAAATATAAAATTTCATGATTTCATGTTCTATATACAATGAAAGGATGCATCAGAAGTAATACGTATAAAATAGAAAAATAAAACCATTTTTGATCCCTTGGAATGGAGAGCTTAATGACTCAAAATATGTAATCTTAAACTTTCTAAGCTTACAGTGTATTTCATTTTATAAATAATGATATTTACATGGAGTAAAAATAGTTTTTTGAAAATTTTGACTGCTACATTTAAAAAATAGGTAAGTCATGGTTGATTTTTTTCACTAAGCACAGCTTTCTCAGATTTTAGGAAGACAGATATTATGCCATGCCCTTGATATTGATGATTGTACTTATGAACATTGTTGTTGCAAAATTGAAACTTAGCTTACTGTTATATATTGCATAAAGTTACCTCCTGAAAGCCTCCTTTTTGCTCAAATGTGGCCTCTATCTAAGCCAAAGTCAGCATATAAATGCATTACCATCCAGCCTTGATGTGGTACATGACTCCTGGGAATGAGCTTCCCTGGTACTAAGGGATTATTACTAAGTGTATTAGTCAGCCAAAGGGGTGCTAATGTGAAACACCAAAAATGGGTTGGTCTTTATAAAGGGTATTTATTTGGGGTAGAAGTCCACAGTTACCAGGCAATAAAGCATAAGTTTCTTCCCTCACCAAAGTCCATTGTCACGTGTTGGAGCAAGACAGCTGCCGACATTTGCCCAGGGTTCAGGCTTCTTGGCTTCCTCTCTTCCCGGGGCTGTGTTTCTCTCCGGGCTTAACTCCTGTTTCCTCCACAAGGTCAGCTGTAGGCGATCAGGCGAATGGTTCACTTCTCTTCTCCTTTAGCCTTCTTTCCAACATCAAAGCTGCTTCTCCAAGACTGCTTTTTGCTTTGTCTTTTATATTCAATTCCCCACCCACCAAGGGGTGGGGCTTAACGCCCTACTGACTGACATGGCCCAGTCAACGCCCTAATCATAATTCAATCATGCCCAGATTAACAGATCAGATTACAGGCATGATCCAATTATATTTTTGGAATTCATAATTTCATCAAATTCCCCAATGGTTACATTCCACACTCTGAATTCCAAAAATACATTACAATATTTAAAAAACCTTAAATCAGTAACAACTCAACTACAAAATCATATCATAATCATTTTAAAAAGATACAGTTCATCTTGAGGCAAAGTCCCGTCTGTTATAGATCTCTGAAACTTACAAAACCATTTAACTCCTTCCAATACACAAATGGAAAGACAAAGGATAAACATTTTCAATATCATAAGGAGAAATTGGGATGTTAAACATGAGTCATGAATCCTCTATAATTAAGGAAACCTGCAGGGCATCCTCCATTCGATTTCAAAGTCTGAGAGTTATTCTTAAGATGTTGGTTTCTTCTCCTTGGGGACACATGGGGACCCACCCTCTCCACAGGCTTGCCCAATGGCCACTTTCTTGGTTCCACCCTCTTCAAGCATCTGGGTGTTGACCAAGCTCCAGACCTCAACCTCCAAGGGAGTTGGGGTGATTGCCACACCTTACCCAATCTTTGGGATAGAGTCTTAGCCCCCCTAGTACAGTGAGGTGAAGACAAAATTCCTCCTAACATTTGGCATACAGATTCAGCCCTCTCAGAGCAATGAGTTGACCACCTGGCCTTCCCTAACACTTGGCATGCAGGTTCAACCCTCTCAGAACAATGGGTTGACCACCTGGCCTTCTCTAATCCATGGGGGACAGGTACACCCCTCTCAGACCTATGGGGTGTTGACCTTAACCACCCTAATCTTTGAGGAATGTGCTCCACCCTCTCTGCACCCTGGAATGGCAAAACTCTTCCAGAACATCGGGTGGGGACATCCACCCTCTTCAACTGCTGGGGAAAACTCACCCTCTCTGCACCATGGGGCATCAAAACTTTCTCAGAACATTGGGTAGGAACATCCACCCTCTTCAACTGCAGGGGCAAACTCACCCTCTCTGTACACAT
>JAQZBX010005424.1:0-56444 GCA_029593785.1 Cabassous unicinctus
ACTAGACATGTTGCTGGTAAATGTGTAATTGATCACAGGGGATTTCTCTGCCATCTCCCAGAAGTCAGAAAGATTCCTTCCTGCAAAAATCACACCGACAGGATAAAAGCTTGGGCTCGCCTGCTGGAGTGTGGTGCTTTCTTCGCAGCCCAGAGAGCTCGTCAAAGCACGACTGGGGCTTCACCTGACTTTCCTGTCATCACACAGATGAAGATACAGTCGGATCCGTTGGTCTGACTCACTGTAAGACAAACCAGCACACAACAAGGGCTCAGCGAAAGGTCTGAAGCAGTAAGTCTGTGGTCAAAATGAAAATTTACCTGGAAATCTCCAGCTCAGTATACTAAAGGAAAACAAGGCTAACTCTTCACTCTTAAGGCAGGCCTCATTTTCTGGTTTCTTTTTCATTGGGGGAAGGGGAGCATGCATTGTAATATAATGGCTAAGGACCCAGCCTCTGGAGCTAGCTGCCATGGCTAAAACATTAGCTCTGCCACTTCCTAGCTATGGAAACATGAGTGAACTGCTTGACCTCTGCAGGACTCAGTTTGCCCATCTTAACCATGGTAACAATTCAGGTCCCACCATCCTTTCTTTGCAATGCACAAATCCTCAAATATCTGTAAGATGGAAGGCTTTGCGTGAGTTGGTACCAAAATTCATTTAGTTGCAAAACGTGACTTGATGGACAGGAGGCTCTTGTAATCTTTCTTTATCCCACTTAGTGTAAATAGTCACACGTTTTGCTGAATGAATATGAATGCTTGATCACAGCAGGCCACTTGGATGCTGCTGGAGGATTACATCACGGAGGGTGTTCAGACACCCTATTATCCTTTCCAAAGCCTGAAAAATTTAGATTCCTAAACATACTTGGCTGTAAGGATACTGCCTGAAGTCTGTGGACCTGGGGTTGTGTGACTGTCGTAGGACTGACATGAGGATCTGGTGAGATAATCTGTGTGACCTGCTAAGTATGCTGCCTGGAGGAGCTTAATCAATAAGCATAATACTTGCTGTTAACGTTAATGTGGTACCATTAGCACCAGTATTAGCAAGGTCACCAGGTAACCTGGAGTGCCTGGGTTGGAATCTCAGCTCTGCAGAAAGGTCTTGGGCAGGTTCCTAAACCTCACTATGCCAGTTTCCTCGCCTGGGAAGTGGGGGTACACGTAGCACCTACCCCTGGGTTGTAGCGAGGATCCAATGTGGGGTACATGGAAAGCAACTGGAAGAGTCCCTGGCACCCAGCAGTGTTTATTATTCTTTCTCTCTCTCCCACCTCTCTCCACGCCTTAGTGTAACACACCATCTTTCTTCTGAGACCAAGTCTGGGCTACCGACTAGTGCTCTGCTTTTCAACATAAGTCTCCCGGGGGATTTTCAGAGGGTGGGGGTCATGAAGCCACCGGATAAACAAGGCATATCTTTGTCAATTATACTTCAAAAATGAGCTTAGGCTCCAAATAGACCTAAATCTGAATTCTGGCTCCAACGTGAGGCTCTAACCTTGAGCAAATTATTCAACCTCTCTGGACCTCAGTTTTCTCATCTTTGAAATGGGAGGGAGTCTACCTAGCTGACAGAAGCTGTCTTCTTGCATCTGGCCCGATTCCCCCAGTTTTGAACCTTGATACTTCTTCCAATTTTCTGACCCTAGAAATAGCTCTGGTGTTTGAAACTGGACAACACTAATTATCTGAATAAACCTTATTTGAAGGCTGGCCTAAGGCAGGGATTGGGGCAGGGAGTCAAATAGGCTTAATTATATTCCACGATGGCTGCCAAACCCCAAAGCTGCCAAGAACTTTCAAGGTGAACAAACCTGAGAGGATGGAGGTTGACTTAAATATTTCTGTGAGGTAGCTGGTGGAGTTCCCAATGATGTCCACCAGGAGGGCTGTGAAGTCTGCAAGACAGATTGAGGAAGCTGACATTTCTGATTCAGAGACTGAGGGGAGAGTATATTGTATTTGGATTTTTCAGAGTAGATTTTACAAGTTTGATTTAGTTCAGTGTGTTGAGGACTCTTAATAATCATACAAAAATATAACTAATTCTTGAGAAAAAAAAAAGTCTAGATTTCAAGCGGGCAGAAAACTCTTGGAGCCACATAATGAACCCTTCTTTCCTTGCCCTCTCCCCACCCAACTCCTCTGCCAGCACCAAAAAGCTGAGAAAGGCAACATTGCTGGATAATGGTCTTTCTGGTTTTCGCCCATTATCTCATCTAATTGTTTTAGAATACCAAATGCATCTGATAGGAAGCAGCCCCACAGATATTAAGTAAATTTATGTTGTTTGAGGTTTTCAAAATCAATATTAAGTTTCGCAGTGGGTTATAAACTATGGACTATCAAAAGAGAGAGGGTCCTATATAAAAGAGCACCAGGAAGCTCGCTTTGTCCCCACTTAAGTGGTGAACTTTCTCTCTGGGTATGGTTTGAATAGGGCTGTGCTTAACATGGTGGGCACTACTGGCCGGTGAAAGCTCCCACAGCCCAACAGCTGCCACCCCCTCTTCTACCCATTTATAGTTCACTGGGATCCAGCAACTTCTTGGCTTATAAAACAAAGGGTATGGGTTCTAGGAGGCCCAAACAGTGATTTTTCTAGAAGGAGCTTCTTGGGTCTGCTGGATGATCTACCAGTCATGTCTTATAGAAATGCTTCTTTGACTTATTAATGGAGTTTTAAGCTTGGACAGGTGCAAGTAGTCTTGGCCTTAAAGGACTAAAAGTGCAGAACCTAGAAAGGCGGGTGCATGTACTGTGACAACAACTGGAAGGTGCGGCATGCCGAGACCGAGGAGGTGGGCACTCCTGTGTGCAAGCCAGAATCAAGATGCGATCTCACCACATCTGCACATCGACACCTGCCTTTGCAGAAGGTAGACTAACGTGGGCACACTCCTGTCTATGTCTTGTTAGATCTATTGGTACTTAATCATATTGGGGAAACTGAGGAAGGCTAGTATTTTCTTCCTACTTCTAAAAATTCTTTATTAATCATTTGTCTAATAAACATTCATCTAGTGCTTGCAATGTGACATACACCTGCTAGGCACTGCAGATGTAGACTTGCGTAAGGCGTTATCTCTGCCCACAGGAAGCTGAGGTTAGGGGGAGAGGAGGAATCATAAAGAAACCAAGAAGCTGCAATGTTTGAATTCATTGTTAATACTGCCTGGAAGCTATGAGCGTGGCTCTGGAGCCGGGACACCAAGGCTGGAATCCAGGCTCTGTCCTAGGCTCAGAGACATGACGGTACTTGCCCAAGGTCCCATGGTTGGTACATGGCAGACGCTGGATTTGAACTGATGTCTGTCCAGGGCCGAAGCCCCCACTCTTCCCAGAATTCCCCTGGCTGCTCACCTAAACTCTTGCTCAACACATTTTTGTGATTCTCCCCTTAGAGCTCCTTTCAGAATCTATTAGCCTCAGAAGAAAATCAATTATCATTACATCAAAGTTATTCTTTGTTTTGGTAAAAAATTGTATCATGCAGGTTACTAAGTAGCAAGGCTCATATATGATTTCTGACTACCTTCAAATATAAATAGAAGGTAGGAAAAAGAAAGCATTTTTGCCTATCCACTTGGCAATGATTTAAGGCTCTGTTAATACTCAGTGATGACAAGGGTATGGAAAAACTATGCTTTCAAAAGTTGTTGATAAGAGTGTAAACGTATGCAAGATTTCTAGAAAAAACATTTAGCAGTTTGAATTACCACAAAATCATTTCCCTGTCAGCCAACAATTCTATTTCTAGGACTTTATCCTAGGGAGATAATTGGGCAAGTACTCCAAGTGATTGCACACAGGTGTTAACACAGTATTGTTTATAATTGTAAAAGTTTCAGGAATAAGCTCTGTTTCCAACAAGAGGAGACAAATTAAATAAATTATGGTACATTATTTCCATGAATACCATGAATTCATGAAGGATGAGGCATATTTAGACTCACTGCAATGGAATGGTTTTTTAGGACATTCTGATTCATTTAAAAAGTGGATTATAGCGCTTGCTTCGGCAGCACATATACTAAAATTGAAACGATGCAGAAAAGATTAGCATTATGCACAATTGTTCTCTAAACCTACAACTTCTCTAATAAAGAAAAATATATTAAAAAGTGGATAATAAAAGTGCATGAAAAGCATGGTAGATACTGATGGTTGGCTCCTAAAATCCATTCTTCCTTCTCCCTCTAGTAAGAACATTAAACTTCAGTGGGCACGTGGCTGCTCAACGTAGTGCCTACATTTCCCAGCCTGCTTTGCAGGTGCCTGTGGTCATGTGACTCAATCCTGGCCGGTGGGAGGTGAAAGGAAGCCATGTGAGTGGCTTTGAAGGGAAGGGGTACGCCTTCCAACACCTTTCTCCCTTTGCTCTGGCTGGAGTGTGGACGTAGTGGCAAGTGACCTGCGGCTATGATAAAAAAAGCAAAGTCTATGGAGGGCAGAGAAACCCTCTAGAAGGAACCTGGGCCCCCAAACCATCAAACTGTGATATTAGCCCTGAAATGCCTACCAGATTGCCACACATGAAAGCAATGAACTTCTGCCTTCTTTATGCTGCTCTATTTGGGGTTGCAGAAGCCTGGCCGGTTTTGTAAATAACACAGAGATGTGTACATTCTTATGTGTACAGTAGGATGGGTAGATAGGAGGGGAGATAGGTGGAGAACTAGGGAGGGTGGACAAGTGATTTAGGGGATTTGATGATAGGGGGCTTCATGGGCTGCTTCCCTAACCTTAGATGATGTCCATCACAATGTTAGTAGCGACTACCTGTGGATGTTGGCATAGCAGGTACTTTTCGGTTTCTTGGTTTTACCTGTCCATGTTGCATAGCACTTTGATGTCACTGTACATTATTTAAGAAATTAATAAAAATTAAGCTATTTTCATTTTTTATGAAAGAAAAACATGGAAATGCATCCTTAAAGAAGGTCTATATGTTAGAATTGAGGATATTCAAAAGTGAGCCAGGCCTGAAGAGCATCCGCAAAGTTTTCCCCACAGGTTTTGAGTAATGGAAAAATGCTGGCCCGAGTCTCCTGGCAGCAATTTGAGGAGAAATCGTCAGGCACTTTGTGACGGCCAAAATGTGTGAAAATCGCTGTGGTTTACTGGCGCTCACTAGAAAAGCAGCGTGCTACGTTATCAGACGATGATGCGTTGCTCAATGCTTTCTGAAAAATCATTTTAAGTCTGTGGAATTATGGTTTGGCTCACCAAATAGAATTGTAAACCCTCTCCTGGTGGATGTGATGGGTTTCGACTTTTTATGTTTATGTCCCACACAATCAGAGCAGAGACTCATGACCCCAGCACCACACGTCCCACAGCAGGGGCTAATGGGAGCGTGAGAAAGACTAGCGTGAAGGACTTTTTTCTCCAAAATGTCTTTTGTCAGTGAGACTCCCAGGGTGAGTTAAATAAGACATTGGCTGTTAAGCCAGCAGTGCAAGCTCTCGCATACAGTGCTCGTTCAATATTAGCACAATATGTAAATTTTTCACAATATTTGTTCCAGAAATTCAACTTTGGGGAATCTAGTCTCAGAAAATATTCTGTAACAGGAAAAGCTTTATGCACAGAGATGATACAGGATTTTTTATGTTAGGAAAAACTCTAGAATTGATACAAACATCCACTAGCAGCATACTAAGAAAATGCTTCCTTCATAGTTTATGTGATATTACAAATGGTTACAAAGAGTTTGTAATATCATGGAGAATATTTTTAGTATTAGGTTAAGTGAGGAAAAGAGCAGAGGGCTCTGGCCTCCTTCAGCCTTTGCTTCCCTCACAGTCTAGTCTTTACACAAGCAGCCAGAGGGATCCTTTTAAGATGGACACCAGATGATGTTCCCCTGTACAGACATGCATGCTGTCTTCAAAACCCTGTCAGTGCCCATAAGCTTCTATGTGATCTGCAACACCCTTCCCTCACTGCCCCCACCGTTCTGAGCTCATTTCCCACAACTCCCTGCCCTGGCTCACCTGCTCCAGACACACTAGCCTTTCTAGTCCTCACTCTGCTGCCTCAGGGCCTTTGCCTGGAACCCTCTTCTCCCAGGTGCCACAGGGCTGGGCCCCGTCTTCCTGCAGATCTCCTTCAACCCCCCTCTCATTAGAGAAGCCTTCACTATCACCCTACACACAGCCCCAATCTCCCACCATCACTCCCTCCTCCCCTTTCTGCTGCTGTGCTCAGGGACAGCATCTGACAGCATACTTAGAGTTTGCCTTTTATTTGTCTACTCTCTGAACCCTCCTGCAGAGCACAAGTTCCATGAGAGCAGGGTGTGTGCCGCTGTGCTCAGCCTGGTATCGTCCCCACCCTACTGCTCCCAGAAGAATGCTTGGCTCAGAAACTAACTGTTGAATGAAGGGATTAGTCGTGACAGAGTAATTTTCACTCCTATTTTTCAGGAGTCTCTAAATATAAGGAAGATGTAAAACTATTTAATTATAAAATAATGCATGCATATACTGTCATTGAAACAATTCAGATGATACAAACCCTCATTGTATTAGCTAGAGGGCTCCAGAGAAATAGAACCAACAAGACATTTAGATCTGTATGGATTGGCTCACACGACCACGGGGCTGGCATGGCAGGTCTGAACTCTGAACGGTCGACCACAAGCTGGAACCACAAGCCTTGGTCTGAATTCCCCAGGGGAAGCTGGCCAGCTGGGAATTCTGGCAAAAGCCAATTCTGAAGTTGAGGCAGAAATTCTTCTGACATCTGAAATCTTCAGTTCCAGCTATTAAGACCTCTATAGCTGATTGGGTAAGGAGACTCTCCACGTTGCTGAGGCAAGCTCCTTTGTTGATTATAGATGCAATCAACTGATTATCGATGCAAATCCCATCTCAAATACTCTCACATTAACAGCTTACCAAACAAATGGACACCATAACCTAACCAAGTTGACACATGAAATTAACCATCACATCCTTTGATCAACAAAGCACACATGCCAATCCTCTTTTCAGAGGTTATCACCCATTGTATTGGTGTCTGGAAATTGGTGTAATTTTCATCAATGAAATTGTATTCTATGCATTATTTTATAGCTTTCCTATTTCAGTTAAAAATATGTATATTTTTTTCCTGTGTAAATATCTACAGATTTCTCACTTCCATTTTGGAAATTTCCATGGAATTCAGGGGTCTGGGCATGCTCATTCGTTTATGTATCACCCATGGCTGTTTTCCAGAGTTTGATTATACAGCAGCCTATTTAACCATGTCCCTGTTGATGGATATTTAGGTTATTCCTGGATTTTTCTATTGAAACAATGCCACTCAAACATCCTTGGACTTGACTCTGTGCACACATAACTATTTCTCTAGGGCAAAAGCCAAGAAGAGAACTTCCTGGGAGAATGAATTTGCACATATTCAAACATAAGAGATATCACTGTATTTTCTGTCTTACTCTGAGGGAAAAACTAGAAATTTTATCTAAAAGACAAAGGCAAAATCTGGATACATGTATGTCTAATGGCTAGAAGCACCCACCTGATAAGTCATTGGTCCGATTGTTTAAACAGTAGCAGTATCTTGTGGAGAATTTGGCAGGGTCCACAGACTTCAGGCTAGAAACTGTGAAGACAAACAATCCACACCGTGGCCTTGACCCGTTGCCTGGACCTGCCAGCCCACCACCCACCGTCATCACCAAGAAGAAGAGCCGGGCAGCACCTACTGTTGTAAATGGCCACAGAAAACTTGTGGAAGGCAAAGGAACTGTAGGAAGTGATGCTCAGCAAGGAGAAGAACTTTTTGCTATCTGCCAGAAGATATCAGAGTAAACAAACCAACAAATGTCTACTTACATAATAATCATATGAATAAAGTAAAATATAATAAACAAATAACACCTAAACAAAAATAATACAATAATAAAAATTAGTAATAAATAAAATAAAAGCAACAGACATGAAAGCAAGTGTCACTTGCTATATTTTCTGATCTCTCTCTAAGCTCTGGCAACTCTACGAGATTTCAAGGTGGATGAGTTTCCTTTGGCTGCCATAACAAATTCCATAAACTTGGTGGTTTACAACAAAAATTTATTCTCTCTCAGTTTTGGAGGCCAGAAATCTTAAATTCAGCAGGACCTCACTCTGCCCTGGGATTCTAGGGGAGAATCCATTTTTTGCTTCTTCTACCTTCTGGAGGCGACATTCCTTGGCTTGTGGTGGCGCCTCTCTCTGCCCTGTCTTCACATCACCTTCTCCTCTGTCGTTTGTGTCACAAATGACATTTGCGATGGCATTTAGGGCTCACCCAGCTAACCCAGGGTAGTCTCCTTATCTCAAAATCCTTACCTTAATCGCATCTATTACTGTGGAAAGCAGTGTCTTAATCTGCTAGAGCTGCTATGACAAATGCCACACAATGGGTTTGCTTAAAGAACAGAAATTTATTGTCTCACAGTTTTGGAGGCTGGATCCCCAGCATCAAGGGCTTGATTTCTCTGGAGCCGATAGTATTCTGGGATGGCCTCCGTCACACGGCAATCTCTCTCTCTGGGTTCTCCTACTCGTGCCTTCTACTGACAGAGTGCAGCTGAAGTTCCTTTACTTATAATCCAGTTATGTGGATTGAGGCCCACCATGATTCAATTTAGCCTCATCTCTATAAGATCTTTGAAGATCCTATTCACAAATGAGTGTACACCTTACCTAGTAATGACATTTCCAGAAGTCCTATTTATAAATGGGTTCACACCCACACAAACATGCATTAAGATTGGAACATGTCTTTTCTGGGGGACTCAACTCAATCCCCAACAGATAGTACCCTCTCTTTTTCCATATCAGGTAGTATTCACAGCTCCTGGGGTTTAGCCAGGGATTATTCCTTTGGGTGGCTTTTTCAGCCTATTATGCAAGTGAATTTTTTTAAATCAGGAGCCGTAACAAAAATGACCAGATCTAAAAAGTAATTAAAACAAACCAACAAAAAATGACAAACAACAACACAACAAAACAAAAATGACCAGCTCTAGGAATAGATGAGAGAGCATCATGCTGACATTCAATCAATGCCTGCTCTTGGGATGTATCTGGGAGGCAGCATGTAGGGAGGTTTTGCCAACCTGAGTCTTCCACCGCACCAGGTCATCTGGCGTGCTTGTTAGAAGGGAGGTGGGAGAGGGTTTGCAAAGGAATTCAGAGTTGAGCAAGCTCCTCCAGTGGTTTTTCTTCATATGAATTTGTGGCCCACTGGGATAGTGGCTAGGTGGTAGGACCAGTCAACTTTGGTGTGAAGTTTCACCTGTGGAGCCGGCCTCACCATCCCCAGGAGGGCGGTTCTCAGGTGAGCAACTCTAGGACAGGGCCTGTGTCTCTGTGACCACAGTTTCAAGCACCAAGACTGGGTCTTGATAGGCCCTCAAGTAACCTCTGGAGAGTAAATGCCTAAATGTTAAGCCACCACGCACAGTTGTGCAGCTCGTGTACTGCACGGCCTTGGGGTATGCCTTTCACAGTGACCTTGATGTTGAATCACTGACTCTCTTCTTACATAGAAGGTGAACAGTTTTGACTACATTACAAAAACATAATGCCTTCTCCAAATGGCATTCTCCATTTCCCTTACTCTGCATAATTCACTGTGCAATTTGCTGTGCATAAATTACCTATTTATTACGTTCGTCTGCTTTCTTTTGCCCCTCCCCACACTGGAATGGAGGCTGCCCAGGGCACGTGTGTTTACTAGGTTTGTTGGCTGCTGTACACCCAGCACCTAGAACAGTCCGGCCTAGGACTGGTGCTCCATTAACATTCATGGAATCAAGTGGAATATAAATAATGACGGGAATGAGCTTACGCCAGGGATACTACATGCTAGGCCGTCATTTTGGAACATTCTAGTTCTAGACATATAACTTCTGGTTTTTGTTTTAATGGATTCACGCAACTCCCATTTATTAAGTACATGCTAAATATAAGTAATTTTGCTAGAGGTTAAAAAAGCAAAGAAAGAGAAAGGTTGAAATAATATTCTAAATATTCAAAATAACTCCTTTTTCAAAAAAGAGAGAAACCCAGAATCATTTTATCTTACAAAATGAACGATTATAGTTAATGTGACAATACAGTTATGAGAAACGCCTGCCCATAAACCATGCATGGAATGCATGGTGCTATCACAAGGCTCCCAAACCTCTTACAGCATTTCGAGGTTTTCCATCTCATCAGGAGTTAGGTAGGGTGACATACTCCCTGAATACAGAGGAGCTGAGACAGAGAAGTGATGTGCCTTGCCCAGGTTCACAGAGAGGGCCGGAAGTGAACAAACGGGCCCAGATGGGCTGAGGACAAAGCTATTACCTCTTAGAGCTCTTCTCAGCATGCCGTTCACCAGTTCCGTCAGGTTAAGGGTAGACAGATCAACTGACTTTGCGGGTAGCTCTGAAAGAGATTCAAAGGCGTCGTCACCAATGGGCTTTTCTCGGCAGCAGATAAAGTTCTTTATTTCCAAAATTCAGGCAGGTGGGTCCCCTAGTCAACGAACATTTATTGAACATGCCTCAAGTGCAGGCACAAAGTGAAGGAATTTAAAGATAAGAAGCCGTTCCTGTCCTCAGCGAGGTCACAGCCAGTGACATAGACAGTCACAAGCTGAAGTAGATGGGAGAAGTTCAATTGAAGCACAAGGAACATGTGTTTTAGTACGTATGCTATCTCTGTATCTGGAGAGAATAGGCAATGAAGGGCAATATCTTATATATAATGGGAAACCCAAGGAAATGGTGGGATCTCTCAACTGCTATGTATTTAGAAGTGGCAACGCTCTGTGACAGAAGGGCTCAAACCCTGGCTGGATGTTGGTCCCACCTGGAAAGACTTTTTAAGAATTCTACAACTGGCTGCCTTGGCTCCATTCTTGGATGTATGGATTTAATTGGTCTGGGATGTGGCTCAGACATCAGTATTAAAAGAAAAAAGATCCCCATGTGTTTGTTGTGTGCAGCCAAGTTAGAGATGCTGCTGGGTCATAACCCCCTTCTGTCAGCTATTTTCTAAAGATCTGGCAGCAACAGTTGACAAGGTGGAAACAGTGGTTGATGCTCCTCTTTAAGTTTTTACAAACATTAAGTATTTTTCAACTTTTACTGAATATTCAGGTAACTGTGTGGAAGAGCAGTTTGAAGATTAGAGAGATGCTATTAACCCACTATGGGAATCGGGACTAAGCACTGGGGAGGGGGAGGCCAGCTGGGGTAGCAGAAACGCCACCATCTTTTCCCTTCTCCCTTCTCTTCTCACGCCAGGTACTGGGAAGGGAAAGACCTTCATGAGAGCAATGTGAGCCTCCAACCACAGCCCCACAGAGCTGGGTGGCCCTGCCCCCACCCAGGCCTCAGGTCCCTGGGGAACTCTGTGGCAATGCAGATCCCAGGGTCTCACCGCCCACTTCCTGGCTGGAAGTGGCCTAGAAATCTGCACGTTAATATGTGCCTACTGTGATTCTGATGCAGGAGATGTAATCCACCCCTCTCCTTTCTGGGCGGGAAAACCAGCTGAGGTTCAGAGCAAAGTAACTTGCTAAACTAGCACCACTGAGCTATGGTAACCATAGGCTCAGAACCTCTTCCTGGAGCTGCAGATCAGGGACCTTCCAAAATAGCAGGACGCTTCCTCGCTTGGCAAATTTCACGCTATCGAAGAAGAACTTGTCAAAGGAAGGTAAAATGTTTACAGTGATGATGATGGCACATTGGAGCCTTTGCACATTCATGTTTTCTTTACTCATTCAACGAATATTCAATGAGGGCCAAGCGATCTGCTAGGTGTGGGTATATAGAGGAAACAAGAAGGAGCGGGGTCCCTACCTTCATGGAGCCTACTGTCTGAGGGAGGGGCAGGGACAGTCTCGTGGGAATACATGCGATGAGTATCATACGGGGAGGAGCAGGAGCAGGGACCACCTTACCAGGGGTGCCTAACCTGAAAGATCAGTTATTCTGGATTAGATGCCATGTGATCACATGCCATTTATTACTATTATTGTTGCAACGATTATTATCCTTGTTGCTCTCAGATGGAGAAGGTGCTTTACTTCCATTTTATAGATGGGAAAATCAAGACACCGAGAGGCTAAAAACTGTGCTCAGTGCCACCGAGGGTTTGAGGCTGGCTTACTTACCTGTTGCAGCAAGGAAGTCTCTGTCTTTTTCCTTCTTGACCTCTTTATTCCCAGACACTGAAATAAAGGTTTTCATGAGAGAAATAGTATCCTAGAAGCACAGCCTCACAGAATTTGTAAAAGCCTTAAAAACCATTTTGTCCAACATCCCCTTTGAAGGGTGAGGAACTGGAGGTCCAGAAAAGGGCGAGTGGCTGTGAGGAGACTCGAATGCGGACCTCTCAGCTCCCTCACCTCTTCCTGAGGGCCTTCCTCCCCGGGCTGTGGAAACTTGGGTCAAAACAACTCTTACTGCTTAAGCCAGTTTGGCCTTTTACCAATTCTCAGGGTCTTCTGTTAACTCTCAGGGCTAACTGCAGAGAGAGGTGGGGGCTGGGAGCTCCCTTCCCACAGCCCAGCTGAGGGTGGGGGGCAGGGCATGTTGTAACAACGGGAAGCCTGAGACAAACATTTACTAGCCACCAGGACAGAGCAGTCAAACCACAGTCGCCCAGCTCAGGGAGAGTTCAGCTCTCTACCTGCGGCAGGTGCGCTGGTATCTGTAGGCAGCCCTGGCCAACCTTGCTTGTTACCTGGTCAGGAAACAGAGCCTTTCGTGAAGGTGAGGGGTCCGGGGTTGTCTCGATCTCCAGGGCCGCAGGGATGCTATAGGCTTCTGGGCTGGCAGGGTTCCCAGCCTTTCAAGCAACAGCCGTGGCCCCAGGCAGTCTTTCTAACCAGGCACCCATCTTGAACATCGCTCATTTTGCCAACAAAAACTTATTTCTAACATTCATTTTGCTAATGACAAACCCTTGGGTGGATTTTGAAAACAATGTCTGAAGTGTGAACTGAACTCCCCTGAAGTATGGATTTCTGAACAGGATGCTGTACAGAAGCAATTTTCAAATAAATTGCCAGACTGATAATATAATACCATTATTTTTGTTGTTGTTGTTGTTTTGATTTTAAAAAGGGCAATAGTAGTGTCTGTACTTGACACTTTTTCACACTTGTTCATACTGAGAATTTCTTTACCTTTTATCCTTTATGATTAGCTGTGGAGCAGGTATTATTCTCATTTAAAGAGGAGAAACTTGGAGGCTTGTTGGGAATTGAATCACATCCTCAACAAAGGCCAAGTTCAAGTCCTAACCTGTGGTCCTGTGCATGTGAACCCATTTGCAAACAGGACCTTTGAAGAGTCTGTCGGTTAAGGTGAGGCCAGGTGAATGAGGGTGGGCTTTAACCCAGCGTGGCCGCAGAGAAATTCTGATGCAGTCAGCTGGGAGAAGCCAGAAAGGACAGCGCCCCCCGGTACAGAGGCAAAGATGCAGCTGCAAGTTAGGACACCAGAGCTCTCCAGACTCTGAAGAGAGCATGAGACCTTGATGTTGGACTTCCAGCCTCCAAAACTGTGAAACAATAAATTCCTGTTGTTTAAGCCAACTTGTGGTGTGGTGTTGTCAGAGCAGCCCTGGTTAACTAAGACGAGGCTCAAATAGGGGAAGCATTGATTTAAAATTATCATGTTCATACACAAGAAACTGGTACAATTAGTGGCCTCTGGGGAAAGGAAGTGTTTGGCTGGTGGGGGGACATTTAACTCTATCTACTTTTGTGTCTTTTGCATTTTGAACTACGTAAATGTATTCCATATTTAAAAATAAATAATATTTTAAAAACATAGAGTAAAAAATCCAAAACAAAATCTTACAAATTAAAACAAAAAATTTAACTGCTTGTTTGCCAAAAACTTAGGAATTAGAAATTCAGCTCCTAACTCCTTTGTGCATTTTCTGTTTCACTGAGTTTGTCATCTCCCTGTACAGCCAATTTCATACCATCAAAAAGAAGGCAAAGAAAAATGAAATTATTATGAAGGTGATGATAACAAATAACAATACCTCCTATTTATAAAATCTTCTATAACTAATACAATGTCACAGTCTTTGTGGATTTAATAAGCTCATGAGAAGTCAAGTGACCCATGAATCCTAAAGCAATGAGCAACTCATGGGAGCTATAATTCAGACTCTAGACATTAGATAGTCTCAAGACATGGATCCAACCTCCATTTTACAGAGAGAGAAAAGAAGGGTCAGGGAAGCCAAGGAATGCATCCAAGAGCAGAGTGAGCTGGGAAGGAGCCTCTGCCCATTTACCTGCTGCAGGTAGGAAAGTCATTCCATTTTCTTTCTTAGCTTCTTCTTTAATGCTAGACACTAAAATGAAAAAGATTTCATAGGTAAATTATAACCCAGCCTTATCACAGCAGAAAGAATTTAAGCCCCCATAGCTGTTTAACAGATGAGAACATTAGGATTTGGAATGGTGACGTGACTTGCTTAAAATCCCACATCTAGTTCGTTCACTCATTCAATCATTTAGTCATCAAATACATACTGACATCCATGATATGTTAATGATTGATAATGTTACAGAGCACCTAATATGATAAAGAATGATAGGACTGGAGGATTGAAGGAACTGGCGATGAAGAGGGAGGCACGTGAAAGACTTGACATGCTATCCAAAGAAAATGGGAAGAACTTAAATAATTTGGGTGGGAGGAGGACAATGAGGGGAAATCTTGGAAGGTGAAAAAGTGAGATTTACGAAAAGATCTTGCAGGTTGAAGAGTGGAGAATGGTTCACAGGAAGACAAGAGGAAAAGCAGGAAGCTGATTTAGAAAGCTCCTTCAGTGGTCCAGGAAATAAAGATAATAGTTTGGACAAAGGTGGTGGCAGTGGAGGTGGAGGGAATTCTGTTGCATAAATGAGGCTCAAACCCAAAAAACCAAGGGGGAAAAACCAAAAATACAAAATTTATTTGCCATAAGAAGGTACCTCTGCCATTTTTATCAATCTCACTCAGGATTCTTCGCTGAAATGTTGGCCACATTCTGAGATTCTCTAAAGCACAGTGAAAACCTAATTGTAGTTTCTAGAGCAGACAGCTCTTGAACTCCAACCAGACCCACCTGTGCTCCCCAGGGACAGGAGACACACAAGCACCAGGCACAGCCTCACTGGACGACCACGTGGCGGGAAGCCCAGCATGTTTGTGATACTCTGGTCCACCTGCAAGCAAGCAGGAAGCCCTTGGAGGTAACTGGCTGGATTACCAACCACGCTGATGAAGAATATAATGCCTTTGAGAACAGTGTGTGGGGAGCCATTAGAATTACAATCTGAAAAACAGTATATTAGTTAGGATAGGTTTGGTCAGGCTGAAGTAACAAATCAAGCCCACAATCTCATTGACTTCATACGATAACAAAAGTTGATTTCTTGCTTATAGTACATATTCACTGCAAATTGTCCCTCTGGGACTCTGGTTAGTGGAGCCTCCGTCATCTTGAAGTTCTGCCCTCTGGCACCTCCTTAGTCACTGTGGCAGAGCCAGAGGAGAGAGCTGGAGGATCATGAACCAATTCTTAAATACTTTCGCAGGAAGTGACACACTCGCTTAGTCACAGCTCATTGGTCCCAATGACACACATGGTCCTGCATGGAGGCAGAGAGACTGGGAACCAGAGGGGTGCAGGCATAGTCAGGGAGCAGTGTCGCCTCCAGGGGTTTTTGGCTATTGAGACGGAAAGTGTCCTCCAAATGAAGCATCAGTACTGCTCATTGAAATTAATATCAATCCCCGAGCCTATGTGACTGTTCAGTCTCTTCCCTGCCCTGAAGCACTGTGTGCCAGACTTTGCCCTGAGGATTTGGTGTGCACAGTCAGCATGGTAGTTAGAGCTGCAAAACTGGGAAGAGTAAGAGTAATAATGAAATGTCATTGAGCGCTTTCTGTGAGCACAACGTGCTGGCCGGTGGTCATTATCGTTTAATAATGACACAGTCACTATGTGTAGGTATCCATGTAATGTCCATCTAACACAAAGGCTGCACATGTCAGAAACTTGCCATTGGTGGAGAATGGACTAGATCTGAAAGGTGAATTGGGGAGGGGGAGAAATGTTTCAGGAATTGAGCATCTTCATGTCAAATCATTTTTTAAGAAGTTCTACTTTCCATTTAGAGACGCAACCACCCCCCTTCCCATTGGAATTTTCTTGAGAGGTCCTATTCAACATTTAAGTAGTTTTTGTGTGTGTTTTTTTCATTGAGGTGACATTCACGTAACATAATATTAGCTATTCTAAAGTATACAATTCAGTGACATTCAGCTATGTTGTGTGCCCACCACCTCACTAATTACAAACTATTTTCATCACTCCAAAAGGAAACCCAAAGAGAAGTTGTTCCTCATTCTACCTAATACCTCCCCCCAGCCCTTGGGCAACCACCAGTCTACATTCCATCTCTATGGATTTTGAATTGCTTTTTAATTGTTGGTAAATGGCAGACTGGTGTTTCTCCTGAATGCCACCTGGACAGACAGACCTTACTTAGAAGGGAGTCAGAGGTTGGAGCTTTCTTGGAGAACTCTTCTTCTCATAAATCTGTGCACTGTCTGAACCTCAGTTTTTCCTCATCTAAAAAATGGGGATAATAGAACCTAGTTCACAGGATCTTTGTGAGGATTTAGGATAATGTCCCCAAAGCATGTGTCCCAACATCTGCACATAGGAGGTGCTCAGGATACCTCCCTGGTACCGTGCTCAGGGCTGGCAATACAGAGATGATGGGTTAGACACGGCCCCTGCCCTCAAGCTGCTTAGTTACTTGAAAGAGAATGTCACAAGACCAACCAGCTCACACTCAAAGCAGACTGTGCTAAGTTCTCCATAGAGAGATTTACGAAGCCTGAGAGACAGAGAGAGAGAGGAGGCTGCTGAGCCCAGGACTCCAGAATGGGGTACTGGGAATGGGGATAGGTGGACAACCTGTTGAATCAAGTGAGGATTCTTTCCTTCGGCTGTTGAAACATTACTTCACCTTACTGAGCCTCCTCTGTAAAATGGAGAGAGTCATAGATACCTCGAAGGTATTTTGTAAAGATTAAATGAGATCATGAAATATGGCTCTTTGTGCAATCTCTGGAACATGGCAAATACTTCAAAATCTTAGCTTCTTTCTCGTTCTTTGATCTTTCCTCCTCCTCCTTCCTTTCGTCCTCCATGTCCATTCTGGAACTCAGCAAAAGGGATGAGCAGATATAAACTTAGAGGAGAGAAAGCATGATCTCTAACTGCATACTAGATTAACCTTTTCTGACTCTTGCTTCATTATGTCAACCGCTGTCTTCCATTTCCTAAGAGTAAACTTGGTACATTTAGTACTTTAAGAGCTACTTTCTTTATTGCTTTTCTTTTTGGAGCAAAACACATTTTTCTTTCTATCTAGTTCTTTATCCGTTGTCATTGACCAAATCAACAATGTGTTTGGAGAAGGATGCCAGATTTAGCAAATGAAAAACAGGACATGCAGGTAAATTTGAATTTGAGATAGACAACAAATATTTTTTTAGCGTATCTCATACATTATTTAAAACAACCCTAGTTTGGAGAGTCGAAGGATTGTTTTTAAGGGAACTTGATTTTACCACAGGCCTGGTACAGAACTGCTCTTGGAGGAGTTGCTCAGTGAATTCTCTGTTGAATTAAACCGAATCTCCAGACTAAAACACAAGCTAAGAACTGTAAGCATCATACCACCTAGACTTCAGAAAGCCCTTTTACCAAGTCCCACATCAGTGAGTATTCCATTCAAGCCTCTCATTTTTCACTCTCGGTCCCATCCAATCCCAGAGAGGGAAAAAATGAGAAGTTGGAGAGAGATGGAAGCAGCATGGAGTGGTTTGCGGGAGATAGAGGACTCTCTATTCCCAATGACAGCACACACAGAAGAACCGGCTGGACTTCACCCCACAGCAAAACCGGGACGGTCCTGGCTTCCTAGTACCACCCCCCCTTCTAAGCCCTGGACCACTGTGGGAGAGTCTCAGGCAGGGGGAGGAGCCTCAGTTTTAAGATCAGGTCGTCTTGAATTGAATCTTGAGTTGGCCACTAACTGGTGTGATCTGGGTCAAATTATTTCACCTCCACACATTCAAAAAATCTATTAGTGGGGACCTCACAGCATCATTTTACAAGCATGGCCCCTGGAGCTGGACTGCCTGGATTTGCTTCCTGGCTCTGTCACTTGCTAGCTGTGCAAATTACAAAAGCTTTCTGTGCCCTGTGCCTCAGTTTCCTCATCCGAGGCTGTCATGTGGATTAAAATGTTTTATAACAGGCATGGAGTGAAATATTCAGAATAGGTAAATCCACGGAGACTGAACACAGATTGGTGGTTGCCAGGGCCTGGGGAGAGGGGCATTAGGGAGAAACTGTTTAAGGGGAGTGGGGCTTCCTTTTGGAGTGATGGCAACGTTGTAGCACTTGATAGAGGTGGTGGCTGCACAACACTGAATTTCTCACTTTAAAATGGTTAATTTTATGTAATGTAAATTTCATCTGAAAAAACCCAAACTCCTAAAAAATGCATGGAACCATGCCAGGCACAGAGCAAGTGCTAGACAAATGTTTAACAAATACATAAAGCCACGATCCAGACGTTGGTGCTCTCCCCATGTGGAGAAAGTCACGATTCTCAGGTAAAAGCCACCCAAGGTTATACCTGAGGGAAGCTGGGCAAGATGGCTAAAAAGGTTCTCTAAACTCAGTTATAAGTGTTTCACCGCTTTCTCCCAAGGCCGCTATTGGATAATTATCATTTACTCATAAATCACCGTTTCCTCAGTGACACTGGCAGAAAAGCAAGCCACTTAAAATGGGGCGGCAATAATACAATTATTCAGCATCTGCTTTCTAACCTTGTCAAGGAACCCGTGAGAGAGGTGTTGGTATTCTGATTTTACGAGAGAAGGACCCGGGAATCAGCGGTGGAGTCGGCTGCTCCGGGTATCCCGACTCCTGAGTAGAAGAACCGGGATTTGAACTGTGGTCTCACAGATACAAGAGTCCAGGTCCTTTCCCCCATGTTCCCCTCGACTTCCCCGCCAAATTGATTATTTTACAATGCCTTGCTGGATAGAAGCAGTTAGAAATCCTCCCAGGAGAAGGGCTTGAAAAGCACCACGTGACCAGTGAACCAAGAATCTGTTCAAGAGTCTTTGAAATCAATGTCTGTGTTTTATCGGCAAAAGCCCTGGAGCTGAAAGTGTGAATGGTAAGAACAAAGCCTCCTGAGTCTTAATTAAACATAACAGCACTGCTCCCAATTAACGAAGGTCACCATCCACCAAGGCTAGTTTAACCTGACATGCAAACCTACCTCGCTCACTGCACGTTGTGGCCCAAAGATGCCCAAGCAGCTGAAAAATAACTACTACGCTCAGCGCAGAGGTGAAAACTCACACTGATGTGTCACCTTGTTTACTCCAGCCTCCGAGGGTGCTGGACTTTCTCAATACAGTGTTATGGTCTGTCATAACGGAAGCACCTTCCACGTAGCAACCAGCTCCCTCTTCCTGATGGGGGGCTGGAGGTCTGGAGATGCTAGACAACTTGTCCAAGGTCTTCTAAGCTCCCGGACTTCAATATCAGGCAGGCGGCCCCAAAGCATGTGTTCTTTATAACTGCACCCCATGAGACTACAGTTCAAATGTAATGAACAACAGAAGAGGAAAATCTAGTATTTGTTGATCGTCTGATGTGCCTGAGTTTTCCATATAATAATAATATAATAATCCTTCAGGCAATCCTTCTGATTAGTCCTTATTTTTATTTAATAGTTTGAGGAAACCAAGGTAACGCGATCCCAAGAGCCAGGAGTGGAACCCCAAACTGTTTGCCTCCAAAACCCATGATTGGTTCACCACTAACTAGGGAAATAAAACCTTCTAAGGGCACTCTTATTTTTGGCCCTCATTCCAATTCTTTGGATTAAAGATCACATTTCCTTTATCATAGATGTGAGGGCAAGTCACCCTCCCAGCGGATCCTAAGGGAAGAAATGGACTGAGCCAGGACTGCAGTCTGAGTTCAAGTGCGATGCAGACGTTGGGTGATGGAAGCTGCTCTCTTGCATCCCTCAGTTTCCAGGAGCCTGGGGCTTGGGAATTAGAGCAGATGCATTTCTTAGCCGGCTTCATGCTTTGGGGAGGAGGAACGGGGAACTAAAGAGGGCTTAAAATATCTACAGTATAAGACTTACCTGCTTCCTGCACAGGGTCAATGGCCTCAAAGAGCTTCAGCAGCCAGAAAGACTAAGAGCCAGGTCAGGGCCGCGGCTTTACAGGACTGCTTAGTGGGAGACGAGCAGTGGGGGAGGGAAAGGCCTGATAACTGTGCTTTAAATCCTCCTGAATGATAATCCTACCGGGAGCCCGGAGCAATGAAACAGGATCACCCGCCTGGGAGAACAATGCCTGTGTCAGGGACTGAATAGAAGCCTGAGCAGAATGACAGCGCAATGATTCAGCACGGGCTGGGAAGCCTCCTCTGACAGTAATTACGTGTACTGAAAACAGAGTCTGAGAGACGAGGTGATGATTTTGCCCCTTCCTGTAGTAAGAGTCTGTGAGCCAAGCATCACCTGGTGTGCAGGCCAGGGAAGTCTTCTGGAGAAATGGGAGCTGCTTGCCGCTTTCAGCAGGTGCCTAAGGCCAACCCAGCCTGCTGCTTGTCTTTATATGCCCGCGAGCTGAGAATGGTTGTCTGCTTTTAAATGGTTAAAAATAAATCAAAAGAAGAATAGTATTTGGTGTCCTGTAAAGATTATATGAAACTCAAATTTCAGTCCACAAATACAGTTTTAAATGAATGCTACGTGCATTCATTTACGTAGTGTCTCTGGCTACTTTCGTGCTACAGCGGCAGAGTTGAGTAGTGGCGGCAGAGAACATATGGCCCCATAGCCAAAAGGATTTACTCTCCTGGCCGCTTACAAAGTCTGCTGACCCCTGGCCCAGAAGAAGCTGCACGGTCAGGTTCTGTCTACGCCTGCCCCCAAATCCAAGGTAGATCGCTTTTGTCTGGGATATTGGAGTTGCCTCTTAACTTGTCATCCTGCTACCACCTTGCTTCCCTGAATCAGCTTTCCTTACAGCGGCCACAGTGGATGATTTTGTTACATAACTTTTTTGAGGTATAGTTCGCCAATTTTAAGCATACAATTCAATGATTCTCAGTAAATTTACTGAGTTGTGCAACCATCACTGCAATCTCGTTTGGGACCATTTCCATCATCCCAGTAAGATTCTTCTTGCCCATTTACTGTGAATCCCTGCCTCACCCCAGCCCCAGGCAATCACTAAGTTACTTTCTATCGCTATAGATTTGCCTTTTCTGGACATTTCATACAAATGGAATCATACAATACATGGCCAGAGAAATATTTTGAAAGCTTGAATGGGATCACGTGACTCCTCTGCTTAACACCCTCCCAAGCGCTCCCTGGCTCAGAATAAAACCCCAATTCCTTACCCTGTCCCACAGGCCTCTTTCTAAATCTCTGGCTACATCTCATGCTACTTTCCGCCTTGCTCAGAGCCTTCCAGCAACAATCCCAGCTACTTTGCACTGGCTGTTCCCTCCAGTTGGAATGCTCTTCCTGGTTCTTTCACATGCCTGGCTCTTTCTCACCGTTCTAGGGTTTCAGATGAGGTCTTGTGAACCTGTCCTCACACCAGGTCCTGCTTAACTCCAACTCTCAGTCTACTCTTGCTCAGTGCCCCAAGCATTCTGCATCGTCAACACCAGCACAAGTGCCTGGCTGAGAGGTGGCAACTGCCACAGGCAGCCCGACTGAGTGAGAGTTCCTGTCCAGTGGACTCCCACGAACAGCGGTTCTGTTCTCTGAGCTACCAGCATTTACTACTACTCTGTCTTGTTTGATCTGCATCTCGATCCCTAGCATGCCAAGGCAGGACGAGGCTCACTCATCCTGTGGTTTTTCCTCAGTACCTGTCATGGAGCACCCTCTTCCTCCGTGAACAGAGCTTGGCCTGCCCTCAAGGAGCTCACAGTCTACTGCACAAAAGAGGGTAACCACACCCCATGCAAAGTCAGTTAAAGGCCTCCCGGAGGGCGAGGATTTTACACTAAGATTTCAGGATAAATATTTTATGTTGGCGCTGGAGAGTGAGTGAGCGCAGTGGTTCTCAAACTTGAAAGTGCATGAGAATCTTCTGGGGGACTCCTGAGAAGCCAGATTGTTGGGCCCCGCCCCAGGGTTTTTGATTCAGTCGTCCTGGGGTGGAGCTGGAGAATGTGCATTTCTGAGAGGGGAGTAAGGGGAGAAACATGGTTAGAGAGGGAGGAGAGCCGGCTGGGTGCCAGTCTGGGTCCCTTGTTGAGGACAGCTCAAGAAGGGACAAGATCCCGCTTCCCCGGTTCTCCAAGCTTTTGCATTTCAGCGGGGGAAGAGTGTGACTTACCTCAGAGTTACTTTCCCTTCTGCCCACCTGAGATCACAAGAGAAGCCAAAACATACTTTGTCAGGAGGACTGAGGGAAAGAGCTGCTAGGGCCTGATAGTCACTGCCTGTTATCTGCCTAGAAAGCGTGCAGCTCTGAACTTTCGGTTGACTCCTGTGAAGCATTTCTGTTGTGCTTGCAAAGACACCCCGGGGGGAGGCAGCAGGAGCTGCTTTTGTGGCTGGCTAGCTGTTTGGCTCTGGGTTAGCTGCTAAACCTCTCTGAACCTTATTTTCCTCCTGTTCAAAATGCAGGGAATGCTGTCTCAAAGTAAACTGACTTTGAATTTGAAAAGCACTGTTTAAATGGAAAGCATTATTACCAATTGACTTCTGGGAAGGATCTATTGCTCCTACAGGGTCTGAATCTGCATCACCACCTTTTCACTTTCCCTCACCTTCACTGGTCCTTCCCCAGCTTAAACCTGTGGACCCCCATTTCCTTACCTGGAATTTCTGAAATCAAAACCACTCTGAAATCAGGTGCTTTTTCTTCATTCATTTGGCAGTGCAATTTGGTCTCACCTGAACTCACTTGCCTGTAAACCGCAACCTGAACTGGCATTATGCTAAAGATCTTGCATTTATCCTACTTAGTGTGAATAGTCATATTTTTTTCTGTGGAAAGAATACATTTTGATCATGAGCAGCCGTCCCAGTTCCTCCGGTATATGGTGTATGCACCATAAGACCTTCCTGTAGCCTGAAAAGTGCTCAGTCAGAAGTGTCTCCGGTTCTAGGTTTCAGATGAGGTGTGAACCTGTCCTCACTCTCGCTGCTGCTTAATTCCAACTCTCCGCCCGCCCCTGCTGGCACCATTGTAGCCGGATTTTGTCTAGGTTCTTGACTAAACTGCCAGAAATGAATTTCAAGAGCACGCCACGTTGATTAGGCCAATAATTTATTAAGGTAGGGAGGGAAGAGAAATGGGAGAAAAGAACAGATCATGGGTCCCCGAGAGAGGAAGGGGCTGAAGAGTGATAAAAAGGGCCTATTTACAGACTACAGTTGTCCATTATAGATGATAAATGCCCAGGCTTTCCTTGTGTGGCCATCAGGGCAGCGGAAAAACGACGAAAGCAGGGCACAGAAGGCAGGAACAGGGGCCAAAAGGCCATGGAGAGGGCAAAGGGCCTTTGCACTTGCTTTTTGAACCATTAATTATTCCGCCCTTTGCTAATGACATGGGAGGAGTCCCAGCTGTTTGCTGTTTTGATTGATTACCCCACCCATCAATCCCCCAGGAAGGGCCCGATGATAAGGTCCCTGGAGACTATCCCAGGCTTCTCCTGGCTTCTGGAGGAAATCTCATTCTGAATGGCAGACTCTCATGAAGGTCTTCCAGCAGCCTTCTGGGGGGTACAGGAGGACGCGTGTTAATGACGGTGGTCTTTCTGCCAGGTTCCAGATCTGTCTATTGATTCCCTATCTAGCCTGCCTCATTCCCCCCTCAGAGAGTTTACACCTTTATTCTTAAAGGGGTGCTGAAGGGAGATGCTCATTTTTCTGTAATTACTTCCTGCTGGTTAGGGGTAGTAGGCCCTACCTGACAAAGTGTAAAACCCTCTGGCTGTTCTATCTTGGTTGGAGGAAGACGGATCTGGAATCCTGGGTGAAGCTGGATGAAGTCCCTATATGGTAACAAGATGTTGATTCTGGAAGAAATAAACAGGATTCGAATTTTGAGGATATATGATCCCACTAAGAGGATACTGGACCGCAAAAGTAGAAAAGGCCAGGTGCCTATAAAGGCTGCATCTTCCCGAAGTTGGTGGGAAACAATATTTTTCTTTCAGTTATTTTATGCTGTTGGTTAACTCTAGGGAGAGATTGCAAGAGTCCACGGAGTTAGGTATAAATTGCCAATCCCAGCTCCTGTGGTAGAGGAGAAGGATAAGAAGAGGCACTGCCCTTTTTAGTTAAACTATGGGAGATGAAAACAGACAAGATTTCTTAAGGAGAATCTGGTTTGCCCTCCCCCTAGCAATAGGCGATTGGGCGAGAGTTAGAGGGAACAGCTGGCTGTCACAGACACTGCTTAGCTTTGTCTCTTGAAGAGGTATTTCAGGCCGTCCAATGACTGGCAGTCGTAAGTCCCATCAGGTGTTTCTGGGGAGCTGGTATTTTCTTGGGCAGCTGGCTTCAGCTGGGATAAGTGCACCAAGCTGGGAATTCTTTTAACTTTAACAGCTGAGGGAGTGATCAGACCTACAGAGTAAGTTTCCTTCCATTTTAGTGAGGCATGTTTTTTTTGTTTGTTGGTTTGTTTTTTGCCAAGTTTTGATCAGAGCTGGTTTCTAGGTCCTGGGTGAGGAAAGATTGTCCGTGGACCATCTCAAAGGGGCTAAGCTGAAGTGGGTCCTAGCCACCTTGTTTGTTGTTCCCTTCTGGTGGGAAAGGCTTAGCCCAGGCAGGATGGCACCGGGGTCTGCCAGTCCTCCTCAGAGTATGAGAGGGACAGGTTCTGGAGTAAGGGATAAGAGAGAGACCTGGGTTAAGCATGTCTTTCACCTGGTGTGGGGTGAAGACTGAGAGGTCACCCCCAAGCTAATTTGGTGGCATTTTAATTTTCAAAAAAGGGCTGTTGCCCCCACTGCTCTCAGGCAAGGTGGCTATTCCTTTATCTTATAGGCACGTTCATTAACTACTTGGAAAATGAAGTTTAACATGTTCAATATCCCTCTACATATGATCTAGAAAAGATATCACCATAATCATCAGGCATATATCTAGAGTAGGAGTAATATAGGTACAGTACTTAATTAATGCACTACTCAATGCTAAGTTTTCTTTGAGCTGCAATTAATAGATTCAAGCTCCAGGTTCGCAATATCATACAGGCCATAATGCCAATTGTTTTTAAGTTTTACTCACAGTACTCTGGTACTCATTGCTCCACTTGGTTTGTCTTTCACACAGCCAGCATGCTGAAGCACCGTTAACCCTAGAGAGAAGCTAGGAAAGTAGGCTCCAGTATTCCACTGGCCTGGTGCATAGCACTCTTCGGCACTATGAAACAGTGCCAGTCTGGAGGCCATATCCATTGTACATTTGGCTATATCGAGCCATTGTTGGCTGCTGCAGGAGTTTGAAACTGCAGCGTAGTCTCCATCTACTTCAGGAGCACAACCAGAGATGTAGTAGATGCCTTTATTGTTTTAGGGGTCAGTGACCAACCTAGCCAATAACTCAAATGGAGAGGCAACCTGCAGTGTACTGAAGACCTGGTTTGAATGCACAAGAGCTGTTTTCTGCTTTTCTAGCAGTTGAACCAATTTCACTTGTGATTTACACATTTAATCCACTTGCAAGATAGTATTGACATTTAAAGACTTATTTTTAGGTTACCTTTCACCGCTATCTAATTTGTAACAGGTGAACCCCAAATCTGATTTCCTAGGCACAAGCAAACTAACAAAGTTAAATACAGATTTCAAAGTTGAACATAAAATTAAGCACAGATTAAAACAGAAGATAGAATTTTATACCCTTAGCATTTCTAGGAACTTTTTGATATTAATTGTTGTCACATGAGGTTTCTTATTTTCCAGGAGAGGTTTAGAAACCATTTTGGATCTTGATCCCTATTCACACCTTTTATAGGCACAACAGAGTTTAAATTAATGGAAGTTTGAGTGTATTTCCTCATTTCTTTAAGGAGACATGACATGAGGTTTCTGGGCCTCAGATCTATCTGCCCTCTTTTACACTGATTTAACTGGAATTTAGGGTCCTCTACAGAGGCTGCTCTTGAGTATACTGGCCATGTAGACCAGCAGTAGGCAAAATTCCTGATTCTTGAGAAGACACTTCTATGGGGAGTTTGCTGGTAGGCTAGAGACCATGCCCATTATTCTAAGAAGAATGAAGAAGCACTTTTTAGTCGACTGACCTGGAATTCCAGAGTTTAAAATGTTTAAAATGTTTACCACTCCAAATAATTTGGAGCTGATGCTCTGGTCTCAGCGTCCTGAGAATTTAATCCAGAGCCTTGCCAATGGGCATTCCCATGGCTGACCTAGGTCTTGAGGGATGCCTGAAAACTCCAAAGTTCAGACCAAAGCGCCCAAGATGGATTGGTGGGAGACATTAGAGCAGTTACTGAAACCGAAGTGCTGGAGATAAGTCTCAGGGGATGTTTGACTACCCTCTGAATGGAAGGGACCAAGGAATGGGGGCCGTTCAGAGTTTACTGCTCTGGTTCTCAGCACCCCTACATTCCAGGGTCCGAAACTGCACTGTTCCCCAAACAGAAGCGCCTGAGCTAAATTTCATGGGATGTTTGGCTGCTCTCTGAATCGAAGTGCCCAAGTCAAGTCTTGGGGGACATTCAGAGTTACTTCTCTGGTTTCCACCACCCCGGGAATCACAGAAACCCTGCCACCGGGCGTTTCTGGGGCTGTTCTGGACTTGGGAGACAGACCAAATAGATCAATAACATCCAAGCTGAATATTGCTCCTTTTTGGAGAAAGGGCAGAAAAAATCATCTTCTTCCAGAGGTCTTAAAAGCCGTCCTTGTGTTATGACTTTACTGTCTGGGAGTTTCCCTGTTAGACAGCCATCAAAAGGCCACTAAGTGAGTAGAGATCAATTGCTCTAGCTAACAGGCCTTGGGGCCCTGAGGCAATAACTTCCTAGCTAGCAAAGGCATTTTCAGTTTTATAGTTTTCAAGATATTCCAAAGCATTTTAACACAAACCTGTAAAGAGAAATTTAGGAGTAAGAAGTGGGAAGATAAAACATGGGTAAAGGTTAGTTATGCAAGAGTGTCCTGGTCTGTGACCCCCCCGGGGGAGGGAATTCCCATGGCATCCGTCTTTGGCCCTGCCCGCCACCTTCCCTCAGGTCCCAGACCAGGTAGCCAATGTGGTGGATAGGAAGGCAGGCCTGCAAAGGTGTGGAGCCATTGCCCTTGCCTTGGAGGAGAGAGCAGGAGAAGGCAATGGAAGCCAGGCCTGAGGGCAAGCCGGCGGCGGCTAAAAGGGCTTGAAGCAGCGGCTTCGCAGTGCCCGGAGCTCGGCCGGGGAAGCTCTGTGCTGGCAGGGCCCTGCTTTGGGCCCCTGCCCTGTGCCCCTGACCTCCTGGCTGGGGCCGGGCCTAACAAGCTTGGGCACGTGGCACGGACACAAAGAGTTCCTGTGCCCCGGCCTCTTCCCCCCGGGATTACATCCTGTGGGGGCTCGGAGGCAAACCTGTTTAAAATGGATAACCAAAAGGGGGCATTAAACAGGCTGGAGGCCACAGCTTCACTCACCAATAACCACCTGGAAGGCAGCGCCTAAATACCATGGCTGGAGAAAAACAAGCAAAAGGCCCCCAGGGCTGACCCTAAATTCACGAAGCCTAATGTTCAGGGGCTCTTGGTGCTGCCACAGGCGTTCTGTATTTCTGGGGTCCATTCACTCCCCACTCTCCCATCTCCAGAACGTGCTTCCCCAAATCTACTCACAGCAACGACCTCACACATACATCTAAGAAAATGCATGCCCTCCCCATACATACCCCTCCATCTACTGCTGGGCTGATCTGTTCTGCCTTCTTTCCTGTTCCTAAGGAAGAACCAACTGGCTCCTGGCAAAAGCCAACCCTTTTTCTCGTGCAACCTCTCGCTTGCATTGCCTTGCATTGCTCCAGCAATACGTCCCCCCTCTCCTCTCTCCCTTGCATCAACAGTTTCCCCCTGACTATGAACTCATTTAGGCACACGCAGACATGCCATCAGTTCTACCATTAAAGCAAAACCATACCCTCTTGACCTCACATTCCCTCCAGCTCCAGCTCCATTTCTTTCCTTCCCTTTGCTGTGAAACTCTTTCAAGTGAGTTGTCTCTATGTGATGCCCCCAATTCCTCTCAAGCCCATTCCAACCTGACATTCACCCCAGCACCCCACCAGAGCTGCTCCTCCAAGGTCCCCTTGCCCCCCACCTTGCCAGCGCCTCATCTTAATTGACCTCGCAGCAGCACTTGACAGTGTTATTTCCTCCCTCCTTGAGACGCTCTCCTCACCTGGCTTCCCCTACACCCCACACTCCTGATTGCGCTCTTAGCTCATTAGCTGCTCCTTCTGTCTCCTTGCAGGGCCCTTCTCCTTTCCCTGAGCTCTTCACTTTGGAGGGCTCAGGCCTCAGGGCTCTTCTCTTTTCTCTCGACACTTGCTTGCTTGGGGAAACAGGAAAGCCTGTTTCCTGGCTTTGAGTGTCATCTGTAAGTTATTGAGTACTAAATATATACGTATCTGTCTCCTTAACTCCATACTCAACTATCTACTGGATATTTCTACTAGATATCTCATACATATCTCCAATAATATGTACAAAACCTATTTAATCTCCTTATTGAAAAATCTGCCCCTTCTCCAATCTACCTCCATCTCAATGATACTTTCACTCTTCCAGATATTCACATAAAACCTTTCCAATCATCCGGGTTTCTTCTCTGGCCCCCACACTTCACATTCACTCCATCAGCAAATCCTTTCATTTCTATTCTTAAAATGTGCTCTTGACTCCCACCTGGGTTACTGCAATAGCCCCTGGACAAACCTCCCTGCTTCTGCCCTTGCCCCCTTCAGTATATTCTCAACACAACAGCCAGAGAAACTCTTTTAAACATCAACCAGATCTTGCCACCCCTCTACTCCAAGCACGGCAATGACTTCCCATCTCACTCAGAGTCAAAGCAAATGTCCTTACAATGGCCGAGGCCTTCGTGATCTGGTCCCTGCTACTTCCCTAATTTCATCTCTTCCTCCTCTTCCCTTGGCTAACTCCCCTTCCCCTCCACTCCCCTGATGCTGACCTGACCAGAACCAGAAGATAAACTGCTGGGAATGTTTCCAGAATCGATGTGGAGGCAGGACACAAGGACAATTGGACTTTTCTCAGGGGAGACACCTTACCCTTCTTCAGGGGCAGCCAATGTGTCCCAGGTCAATTGGAAGCTCCGGCTCATTGTCAGGAGCTGATATCATTAGGAGCAATAATTGGTTCCCAGGAGTATCCGGGATGTACCGCTATGAATGGGCTTTTGCACCAGTGTGCAGATGGAAAGGGCTTTTCTCAGGGATATAAAATTTAGGCTCATTGTCTGGCATTCAGAAGCCTGAAACTGAGGGTGAGTTTTGTTGGGAAAGGAATATATGATAGCAGAGTGTATGCTCGTCCCATAACTGCAAAGCCAGCTGCAGCCCTTTGCAATTACAGCCGTGGACCTTGCAGCTGATAATGGCCTTGTAGCAGAAGAGCAGTCCATACTGGGTCCCGAGGCTACCGGCACTGTGTCCACAATGAATGGCGTCCATGGGTGTTGCAGCAGTTTTGGCAGATGTAGTTATGAATTCCAAAAACAGATATTGGATTATGCTTGTAAACTGGTCTACTAATCTGGGCATGATTAAGTTATGATTAGGGCATTAACTGGGCCACCTCAGTAGGGCTTTGAGCCCCACCACTTGGTGGGTTGGGAATCAAATATAAAAGGCATGGCAAAGGACAGAGTTGGAGCAGTTTTTGAGTTGGAGTTCTCATGTTGGAGTTTTGATGCTGGAGCCTGGGGAGGCGAGCAGATGGAGGAGCTTGGTAGTGAGGAAGGAGAGAAGGCCCCAGGATAGAGACAAGCCATTTGCCTGATAGTCTACAGCTGGCCTTGTGGAGGAAACAGAGGAGCTAAGCCCAGAGAGAGGCAAGCCCCGGGAAGAGAGGAACCCAAGAAGCCTGAACCTTGGCAAAGATTGGCAGCCATCTTGCTCCAACACATGGCAATGGACTTTGGTGAGGGAAGAAACTTACATTTTATGGTCTGGTAACTGTGGACTTCTAACCCCAGATAAATACCCTTTATAAAAACCAACCAATTTCTGGTATTTTGCATCAGCACCCCTTTGTCTGACTAATACAGGTGTCAAGACTGGCTTGCCTTGCTATTGGCCAACTCTGTCCATTGATTTACCGAGTGAATCATGGCAATGTGGCTGGGTTTTTGTTTCCATTTGCAGGTGTAGGGCTTTCCAGTGGGCTTATGGGGCAGATGCTGCTGATGCCCTGCCTGTAGCGCCCACCCACCCCTGAGTTCAGCCAGCACACTGACAGACCCCACCACCATTGCCCACGTCTCTGCTCGTCTGCCTTAGAGCTTTGGCAACTTGGAGCTTGCTCAGTTGTAGCACAGGAAGCCTGGCATCGAAGGGAATTTAACGCCCCAGAGGCAACCTTCAATCAGTTAAGAACTAAGTCTCTGGATAAATGCCCCAGATTGCTGTGCCACAGCAGAGTGTTCTACGTGGTTTCTCAGAGGGCAGGATTGAGCCCAGTTGCCACAAGGATTAGCACATCCTCCATGGACTTTCCTCCCTCCCTGTCTCACTCTCGCCACTCCCTCACTTTTGTATCCTGGGATCACTTTCCAAATAAACTACTGCACCTAAAACCTTGTCTCAGGGTCTACTTGTGTGAAAACCCAATTGAAGACAGGGGTCTGTGGGCACGAGTTAGAGCCGAGGCTGTCAATTACTGAATATTTGCTGGGACCCTTGCTGGGGCCTTAGCTAAGTAGCCTCCATACATTCATCCCCATAATGACCTTTCAAGATGGGTATTATTCTCCCCATTTTACAGATGGAAAACCAAAGCACAGAAAGGTTAAGTAGCTCACTGAAGGCTCCTCACCCCAACTCTCTCATGAGACAACAACTCACCGACAAAAGAAAGGCCACCTGGTAGGAGCTTTCCTCATGTCCTCCCCATCAACACACAGTCTATCTGAATCACCCATTCTGTCTTCCTTCTCCAAAAGAAGTAACATGAGGCTTGGGGTAGGTGGTTGGGGGCTCAACTTGTGACTCTTCCACTTAGGTGCCTGAACTTGGGCAAGTCTCTTCATGTTTCTGAGCCTCAGTTTCCCCATCTATAAAATGGACATAATAATTCCTTCCAAATTGTACTGACTTAACAATGCCTTTTTTTTTTTTTTAAGATTTATTTATTTATTTATTTATTTATCCCCCCCTTGCTGCTTGTGCTTGAGTTCTGCACGTTGGCTTGCACAGAGATGTTCAATGCACATTATGTTTCCTTCATGGCTATGAGCTTTACTTTTGCAGTAGAATCTTCTCTTCCTTTGAATCTTTCCTCCATCAATTATCTTCTTTCTTTCTTGTGGTTTTATTCTCCCTCTCAACTGATTCTTTTCTTACATCTTAAAAATATAATCAAGTCTCCCCTATTGCTCCTCCCCACCCCTGCATCCAATAACAAAGAGTTTCACTAGTTGCTCCATTCTTAGCTCCTTTTTTTCCTGCAGCTCTTTGCCTCTAGGTTCTGGCTAACCCCTTCCTTTGAAAGGATTCTCTCCGGGCTCAGCTGCTCTGCTCCTCTGTGTGCTTACTTCCTGGGCTCCAGCTCAAAACTCCAACTTCCCTTCTCTGTGGTGGTTTCTCTGTGAGTTCACACCCACCAAGGAGGCAGGGACTCAACATTCTATTGATGTGGCCCAATAAAAGCCTAAATCATTATTTAATCAAGTAAAATGAAAACCTCTGAACTCAATACACTCTAATACACCCAGAGGAAAAGACCAGTTTACAAACATAATCCAATATTTCTTTTTGGAATTCATCAATAATATCAAACTGCTACACTCCACCCTCTGAATTCCAAAAAGACATTACAATATTTAAAAACAACAACAGCAACAATCTTAAATCAGTAACAATGCTGAGTACAAAATCGTATCACAGTTAGTTTAAAGACATACAGTTTTTCTTGGCGCAAAGTCCTGTCTGGCTGTAGACCTCTGAAACTTAACAAAACAATTTATCTGCTTCCAATACACAAATGGACAGACAAAAGATAAGCATTTTCATTACAGTAAGGAGAATTTGGGAGGGGAACAAGAGTCATGGGGTTCTCTACAGTTCAGTAAACCTGCAGGGCATCCTCCTTTCTATTTCAAAGTCTGAGAGTCATTCTTAAGACAATGGTTTCTTCTCCCTGGGCCTCATGAGGAACCACCCTTTCCACAGGCTTGCCCAATGGCCATTTTCTTGGTTCCATCCTCATCAAGCATCTGGGTGGCGACCCAGCTCCAGACCTCACCCTCCAAGGGTGTTGGGGTGGTGGCCACAATTTACCCAATCTTTGGGTTAGAGTCTTAGCCACCCCTAGTACAGTGAAGTGAAGACAACATCCTCCCTAACATTTGGTATACAGGCTCAACCCTCTCAGAGCAAAAAGTTGACCACCTGGCCTTCCCTAATCCTTGGGGGACAGGTCCACCCCTCTCAGACCTGTGGGGTGGTGACCTTAACCTCCCTAAACCTTGGAGAATGTGCTCTACCCTCTCTGTACCCTGGGGCGGCAAAACTCTCCCTGAACATTGGCCAGGAAAATCCACCATCTTCAATTGCCAGGGCAAACTCACCCTTTCTGTATACATGGGTGAGGTTCCTCTCTTGGCCCAAGGGGATGTCTTAATTGCAGATCTCAGCTTCCATGGTTTTCCTCTTAAAGCTGTTTCTCCTTCCATCTCTCCCATCAATGTCCTTTTTTGTCCAAGCTGACAGTGGTTTTGTTCATACAGCTCTCTCAAAAAGTTTGTTGTTGGTTTAGCATGCAGGAAGCAGGAGTCTAAGCCATCAGACAGTAAGACTTTATACAAGTCTTTCCTATATAACTGCATTTTCAATCCTGATTCACAAGTTCCAAGTTTAGGTAAGTCCTCAAATGGGGCACTGTCATCTGGGAGCTTGATTTCCATAGGCTTGGAACTTACAGAATCAGTTTCTGGTTTCTTTGTGCCCAACAATTCAGTCCTCAGCTTATCTCACTTGTCTAGCATTTTGCTATAAGCTGCAAGGAGAAGCCAAGCCGCATTCTCCAAGTGTACTTCGGAAAGTTCTTTAGCTAAATGCTCAGGCTCACCATTTTCAAATTCTGCCTTCTGTAAAATGCCAGGAGTTAATCTTGCTAAGTTCTCTGTGACTTTAAAGCACAGCTCACCTTCCCTCCAGTTTCCAATAGTAGTTTCATAATTTACTTCTAAGGCATCACATAAAGTCTCTTTAGTGCCCATATCCCTACCAACAGTCTCTGCAAAACAATCAAGCATCTCATAATTCCTCCAAAAAATACCCCTTACCCATTTATAAAACTGTTCCAGCATTTTGGTAATTGCAAAAGGAGTGCAGATGCAAAATACCAGAAATCTGTTGGTTTTTATAAAGGGTATTTATTTGGGGTAGTATTTTACAGTTACCAGGCCATAAAGCATAAGTTACTTCCTTCACCAAAGTCTGTTGCCACGTATTGGAGCAAGATGGCTGCTGATGTCTGCCAAGAGTTCAGGCTTCTTGGGTTCCTCTCTTCTCAGGGCTCCGTTTCTCTCCAGGCTCAACTGCTGTGCCTTCTCCACAAGGCCAGCTGTAGACTTTCAGGCAAATGGCTCTGTCTCTCTCCCCAGGGCTTCTGCTGTGTCTAAGGTGCTGTCTCTATTCCTCTGTGTTCTTCTCCTGTGTGTTCACATCCTGGGCTCCAGCTCAAAACTCCAACCTCCCTTCTCTGCCATGCGGTTTTCTCTGGGGGTGGAGACTCAACATCCTCCTGATGTGGCCCAATCAAAGCCTTAACCATTATTTAATCAAGTAGAAGTAAAACCTCTGAATCCAATATACTATAATATGTCCAGAGGAAAAGACCAGTTTACAAACATAATGCAATATTTCTTTTTGGAATTCATCAATAATATCAAACTGCTACAGAGTCCCTCACAGTTTGCCTAAATCACATAAATTCAGTGGCCTCTTCCCATCCCCACCCTGCATGGCCTCAATCTCATGATATCATTCAATATGATAACCATTCCCCTCATGATCTCTCCTCCTTGTCATTCCATGACCTCTCCTCATTTCCTGTCTACACTGTCCACTCTTTCTTTACCTGTCCCTGAATATTTACCTTCCTCTGCAAGATGCTTTAAAGCAGATCTTCACTGAAATTCATGCTTTTCCAAGCCTTTGCCAAATCATCCTTAAATTTTCTATTCAGGGCTCATTTTCTCCAAGAAGCATTCTCTGGTACATCTAAAAAGGGCCAGTGTCTCTCCTTGAGTTTCCAAAGAACTCTTGGTTATCGCTATATCTCACTGCCCACACAATTGAAATGATTGGAGTGCCATCATTCCATTTCTATCATAAAATTGTGAATTGCCACCTCCCCAGTGCCTGACATGTGGTAGATATATAATAATATTTTTTAAATAATAAATGATTCTTCAACTTAACGGAATAGAAGTAGTTTTGGGAGCAAAACAGCAAGGATTATAACCAAGGTCCAAAGTGTTTAGAGAGACAGAGTTGGAAAACTGGCTTGTGAAAGGGATTTTCCCCTTCATCAGTCCAATTTATAATAAAGAATATTCAGGATCTGTTTTTGTTTGCTGAAGTTGAAGTGTAGGCCACCAATGAGGAGATAACTGTGCAATTATGCTACATATGTATTGGTAACTCTAGTGTCTCTCAGGGAAACTTTCTTGTTTTCTGATTCCATGCCCTGGGCAACAACTATACTTCTCCTTGCCAGGGTAGATCTTGTCACAATTCAATACTAAGAAGGAAATCTATAGAGTCAAACACAATGCCCCTATGGTGAGCAAAGTTATGTGGTCAATACATGTTTCTTCATGCTAGATACTCAAAGACTACATTTCCCAGCCTCCCTTGCAGGTTGGTCAGTACCACGTGACTGAGTTTGGCCAAAGGAAATGTGAGTGAAAGTGAGTCCCTCTGACTATGAGGCAGTAAGAAGCAAGTATGGCTTTTCTACATTCTCCCCTCTCCTGGCTCTGTGGCTGGAAGTGAGGGCTTTAGCATGGCAGAGCCGCCAATGGAAGCAGTTCAGATTCTTGTGTTGCTCTTTGGAACAGAGCCAGTCCACACTGAACTCACAATCTTTGTTGTGTTTGGCCATTGACATTTAGGGGTTTTTCTGTTATAGCAGCCAGTGTTAATTACCCTAAATAATGCCCTAAATAATCCCATAAGAGCTGTTTTGAAGCAAATAATGTTCATCCACATAATCATTGAAACATGTATTTATTAATAAGTGGTGCAGTATTTATTTAAGATAGAACATAAAAAATCAGGTAAGAATTGTTTGCATAATATATATGGAAATCAACCTATTAAAGTTGTTCAAATATTGGACAGAGCCAGAATATAAATTACACATACAGTTTAAAAATTACAGGAAATCATATTATAAAGAGCACTAAAGGCCACTTGTGGAATAGTTGTGTTCCCGTGTAAGCCAGAATGTGAAGAAAGCCTACTCGTAGCACGGAGACAAATTCGGGGAGCAAGGCACCAGAATTCTATGCCATAAAAGGGGGATTAAAGAAAAATGCAACCCAAAATCAAATGCAATGGAGTCATGTCACTGGAAACCTTAATTTGTTCTTCAGAGAATGGATGTTTCCATTACTGCTCTATTAGAAAGAGAGAGAGAGAAAAAGAACAGCTTATCCCATCCGAAGCAAGGTAGAAATCATTTTGTCTCTTTTAAACAGGGAAGGATTGACAAATCTGATTATATCTGTCTGTCTTTCTGAGGTGATTTTTCAGTGTGGGGTGGAGTCTACCTCACCTTTTCAAAAAACAATCTCCAACCCTTGACAAAATGGCTGCCCCAAGTCTTGGACCTTGACCCGCTGCCAGGCCTGTCACCCATCAGGGGCTATTTGGAGGGCTGAGACGCTCTCATCTGCCCTGGAAATGTATTCAGAAGGCTAAAGAAAAGCCCAAGTATCAGGTCAGGTTGGCCTCCACTGGAAACCTTGATCTTTTAATATCAGGAGAGAGGCACACAACTGTCCTGAGTGTTCTGCTTTCAGAGGATGCTTTTGAAGATTAAACCTGTTTCTGTAGGATTTCAAAGCCCTGATATAAAGCTACAGTGTAGAGACAAGAGGCCGGAGTCAACAGAAACATGGATACATTTGAACCCATTTGGGTAAAACCAATGACCGGAGCTCCTTGGGGGCAGAGAACAAGGGATGCTTGTGGGATTGTCTGTAGCCTCACCAATCTCCAAGAGCTAAGGATTCCAACATGAGCCAGGTGCATAATGCACGTGGCATTGGTTCACACCACTGACTGCTGGATGGTGAAACCACTCAAGAACAGGCAGGGCCTGCTGATTCGCCAAGTGGAGCATCTGACCCGGGAATCACGTTTCTCTCCAGGGAACTAATGGGCCTGTTACCATTTTACTGAAAAGCTGACAGGGCACAGGAGGGCAAACACTGTGGAGAGCCCAGGGCATGATTTTCCATTGATTTTGGAGACTTGGGGAAGGGCATGAGCTTTGGAGGCATATGGGCTTTGGTTAAAACCCCAGCTCTTCCTCTTAAGATGTGTGACCTTTGGCAAGGTCCCTTCCCGCTCATCTCTAAGATGGGAACAGTAACACCCCCGTCATGGTGTTAGAACTCGACGTGCACGGAGTTAAGGGGTAGAACTATTGTGTGGCATGCAACTCATAAAGAGAGCTTAGGAAAAGTTTCTCTTCCCTTCATGACTTCAGCCTTGTGTGCAGAGGGAAAGAATGGAATATTGAAAGAAAATATGCTCCCATTTTTCATCATTACCATTAGGCATCAAAATGTGGTTGATTTGACAAGTCTAAGAGGAATTACAAACATATTCCTAAGTCCCAGGCTAGGCTTTAGGCTGCTTAAGTCTAAATTCTAAGTCACTCTGTTTATTCTTCTATAGAGCCCATTTTTAACTGTGTCAAAAGCCATTATTTCCCCCAGAAACTTATATTAATCACAGGTGATATTTGGAGGCTAAAGAGACTTAGGTAGGATGACAATCCTTAAAATTACTGGGTCAACCATGGCCATCCAAGGACTTGAAAACTGTTCCTATAGGCAATCTTTTAGGAGCTCAGCCTGACTCAGGAGAACTGAACATCCTGCCACTGGGTTCAGTAAGGGCTGCCAGGGAGCCCTGCCAAATTCTGGTGAATCTATCCCAAGCATAACACAGATGGAAACAACCGTGGAAATGCTCACTTGAGCCAAGAGAAGCCTGTTTACTTAATGAAAGAACTTCCTACTTATGCAAACATAAGATGTCTTAAGTTGAATCATGTTTGCGTCTTTGTAGCTTTGGGTGAAGGCACTAGAAGCCTTGACGCGAGCTAAGATGGAGCATTCTCTGGGACAAAAAGCAGGAGGGACCAGTGTGTGCTCACGTGGGACCAAGAGATCCCAGCACTAGGGGACCCCTTTAGTAGAACTGGCAGCCTGGGGGCCACATAGGTCCCAAAAGACATTACATCACATTTCTTAAAATCAAACCCATAGAGGTTTTTTTGGAGTAGAAATTCTGGCTTAGAAAGGAGGCTGCAACTTGAGGCGTGACTCTGACGCTAAACCAGTTCCAGTGAGGTCCAGAGAGCTGAACCAGTCCAAGCTGGACAGTTCAAGGAGGGGGAGAAAAGTGGAGCGGCCAGAAGAATGGAGGGGCGCGTGCGTGCGTGGCCACTGGCTCCTTCTTCCTTCCCTTCTCAACTGCACACGGCAGTAGGGAGTTTTGCTAGGACTTCTGAAGACAGACGGAGTTGGGAGAAGGAAAAAATGTCCTTTTTCAAGGCCTTGGATGGGGTCCTCAGTTATCTTCCAGAGGTGGGAAGGGAGAAGTCCCCCTAAAGTGGCTGATTTAGCAGGTGTTCAAGGGGACCGGGAGGCTCTCGTTCATCTTCTGGGCTCAACAGGAATACTCTGTTCTCACTATTTTCATTTCAAGCCCTCTTAGTTTCTGAACTCCAAAATGTGGACCAGGAGTCAGAGGTCCTAGCTCCTGGAGGCACCCTTCCACTCAAGCACTGGTTCATTCCCTGAGAGACCTAGTGCAGTTCTATTTGCTTTTATCTAAAAGGAGAGAGGGTTGTTCCGGGTGGTCAAAGTCTCCTCTTGCTCCGACAATGTAAGAATCGATGAACTTTGTTTCTTTGCATCCTTTGGTAATAAGAAAGCAAAACACTAGCCACAGTCTTCCTATAGGGATGCTGAAGTCGAGGCTGTTAAAGGCTTGGACAAGCAGTAACTCCTTCTTCTGGATGTTCCTTGACCGTTGCTTGGAGGTTGTTTGACATCCATCATGCCATGGCCTGACTTTAACTGACGAAACCACTAGTCCCCTGATATTGCATTATTCCTTCTATTTGGTTTTATCTTCTACAAATCATCCTTTGAGAGAATGTTGCAATATCTGATATCATGTATCTCATCATCCATGGACTGCCATGGCCCAGCCACTGGGATTCAACAGTCTTGCTCTCTGTTGGTGTAAAACTCGACCTCATTTTGAAGGAAAAATTAAGCATTCTTATTTGTAGAGCTCCCTTATTTAGAAAACAGTTATAAGACTGCCTGGTTTTGTCATGTAATAATTGGTATTATACCTCCACCATTCTTTATCTGAAAAAGATTTTCATGTGTAAATTTAGAGCTCATTAGTATAGTGAAGACTGAGACAATGGAGCCCACATACCGACCAACAACAATGAGCCCCTGGTATGGGGAAGTCATTGTACCAAGGGCTTTGTATCTTTATAGGTTGTCTCGTTTAAAGATCAAAACAGGTCAGAGACGTCAAAAACATTTGAACGTCTTAAAACTCAAATTTTCAGCCAGGTCATCTCTATATCCTTCCCACCTCTTTGATATTTTCATTCCTGGTTTCCAAACATGGAAGCTGTGCAGGTAGCCTGGCTCCTAACATGTCCCAACCTTGGGCATGGGTAAGGTGTTGCCTGCTGCCCTATTTAGGGTGCCGTTGGCTCAGTTTTGAATAGTGTCATGTCAGTAACATAAGAGCATTAATTGATTTGGATGTGAAGAAAGGACTTAGTCTTTTTAATAGTTCATCCTGAAATAAGCAAGCCTTCAAACACAAGTGAAGCCATGGGGCAAATTCCTTAGGATGCCCAGGTTTCAGAAAGCAAAGAAAGTCCTTGTGTCCTAGATGCCTTGGGAGCATAGTCATAGAAACCAAAGACCAACTAGGTGGCATCTTCTGGGGAAGCAAAGGGTTGGGGAGAGACGGAAGTGTGTTTGGAAACACTGTCCAAAGTACAGTTGACATCTTAGACCACTGAACACATTTCTTCTCTTATCCCAGCAGGTTTTGCAGGTTCTCACAGGAAACATATGAAAGAGATGTTGTACCATAAGCTTTTCTTGTTCAAGCTGAGATGGAATTAGCTCAACTCCTTGCCTGATCTCAATCTTGATAAGGATTTGGAGAGAAGGCGAAAGTAGGCTTCTCTAAGAATCTCCTTCAGATACTCCAGAACCTCCTTCTGGCAAGGCTTACGTGGAGCTATGTCTATAAAGTCCAACTCATTGACCCCAAACTCAAAGTTCCCATTCAGCCCACTCAGCCTTCCCTGTGCTGATGGGGTCCTTACTATTTTGATGCAGAATTTCTGCTCCACTCTACCGCCAAGTTCAACACCCCACTGCTTCCAAGCTAGGAGGCATTCCTGTCTGTATGGAGTTGTCTGCAGGAATGAAATTACTTATTTTCCATTCCTGGTAGGTGCTGTTTGAAGGGACCTCTGATATTTGAGGCCGCCACACAAAGCTTTTTGAGATTTTTGAGAGCAGCAACTGGGGTTTTCTATTCTGTAGATTCCCAATGCCTCACATAGAGGGGTGCTTAATAAACCTTGTCAAATGACTAAGCAAACGGATGTTTCTTTGTTCACACATTACAGTGGCATGGGATTATGAGAATGGTCTTGACACCTTATGAGTAGACCCTGTTGTATTAGGTTTTTCTACGGCTAATTATTCCCTCAATTTAGTGTCTAGGGGCTGCTTGCACCAAACAGGCATTGTTTACATAATTATTGATTAATTAACTTGTTTTGATCTAGAGTATACCTTGGGGTTTTCTAGTGATATTTTCAGGAAAACCAAGGCTTCATAGCATCAGTGTCATGTCCAATAAGCATAAACTCTCAGTTTTAAAACAAATATAGTTAGAGTGGAACTTCCTCAATTTGATGTTTTTCTTTTCTTCCCACAATTTTTCCCCTTTAAACTTTTGTTGTTTGCTTGTGTTCTAGTACTTGATTTCAAAACTGACACTCAATCTCAAGAAATTTTGTCTCAGCCCAATGGAATTACTTTCGTCTACATTTGGAAAGTGAATGTATAGAATTCACTTTAATCCTGCTAAAATAGGAAGCCTTAACATTTTTCATATACCATATTGTGACACACAGAGAGCTGAATACATACAATGGGGACATAGTTTTAGCTGAAAAAACTGTTCCTAGTTTTTATGATGGAATTAATATGTCATTATTTCATGGAGTTATGCCAAGACTACTAAAATTTCCTGAGCAAGCTTCAAAACCACTGGTGTATCTGAAGGAATATAATCTTGGAAAGTGCTGTTAACCAATTCTGTGGATTATTCCATCACACTGTTTCTTTGTCTGACCAAGGATCTTTGTGGATGCACACAGTGTTTGTCCCCGTAACTTAAGTTCAATCTCAGGCCCTGAATTTCTGCTCCATCAATGCCAACCATGTTGCTGATGCAGTTTGTGGCAGGAAACTCAAGCAGGTTTGATTTGCTTCCCTGGAACATACATATATATCTTTTAAAGGAATATTGAAGCAGAATTCTTCCAGAAGAACATTTATCTTTTCTTCTTTGTTTTCTTAGACAAGAAATACTATCTTTTAAGAATTTTATCATTCATTCTTTCATGAGACATGCACTTTGTCTGTGTCTAGACTGATGAAGACACCTTGTTGGGTGGTGGACACTACTGGTACCCAGGACAACCCCAGGCCCTGCTATCATGGCCTTATGGTCCAGCGGGGAAGCCAGATGACCTGCCCGCAGTTTGGGAAATCATATGAGCTTCCATCCTTTCTAGGTTATAAAGAGAACCTAAGGCAGTTTCTCTAAATTTAGAGTCTAAGGTAACTTCTTTTAGTTTGGAAAAGAGAAGCCACATACTTCTGATGAAGAACTCCATGGATTTCCCTGCAAATGCATCTATTTATAAAATACTGAGGCTAGTAGGTTCTGCATGAATATTAATAAATTAGAAAGACATAATGGGTACACATATGGAGAAGTTGATTCATTCTCCATTATTTCTTTCCCTTTTCTTTGTATACATAAAGGAGAACGTAGCGACACATTAGGTGGTAGGTAGCTCAGTCATTTCTGGTGATTCTAGGAAGATCAGCTATAAGAACCAAGCCCTCATGAAGGGGCACAGTGTTTCTTAGGTCCCCAGTGACACTTTCGGTCATACTGAAGGGAGTGGGGAGCAGGACCAAACGACCTAAGCCCCTTGAACTTCAGGGAAATTCAAATGGCTCACCAAAGGGAAGGGGGCTTTGTGTCTGATGTGTTTCCTCTTGGACTTCAAGGTCAACATCCATCCATTCGTGGGATCCTCCATGTAAAACTCCCTTTCTACCACTCAAAATGCCCTCCCTTGGCTGATGACTTCAGACTTTGGTTGTAAGTTCCCAAAACCCAGGGTCAAGCTTTAATAATTTCTGTATTCTGAGCCTTTTTTATGGTTCCTTTTGACATGTGGGTTGAAAGGAACCAAGCTTTGGGAACTAGCTCCTTTCTTCAAAATAGGACAGGACCCCTGCATAAGAGAATGATGAAGCCATCAATCAGATGTTGGACATAGCTACTGTCTCTCTTGACAAGACTGTGATGGAAGATGTCAGAGGCATTTGCAGGTAGACATCTGTTTGGACCATTTCAGTCATCTTGATGGTCACCATGTCAACCACCCACAACCAGGATTTAGACGTGTGAAAAGGTAAGGACAATAATACTGTGGTGTAGACATTTAGCCAATCCAGCCCAAGCCTAGCAGAAACCTTTCCATCAAAGTTTTTCAGAGAGTAGCAATGTCTCCTAAGAGGCCACAGGCTGGCTTGTGCTCAGTATTAATACTTATACAGTAGGGTAGTGCTCGCCAGACTGTCTGCTTACACTTTAGCTGGTCTTATAACTACATGTAGTTTTAGTATTTTCTTATAAAAAATCTAGAGGAGTAAAATTGGATGGTTTTGGAAATTTTTCTCAGTTGCATAACAATAAATGTTGTAGCTTGTTTGTATTATTTTTTTCTGGATCCAAAATACATTGCATCAAGCAAGCATGTTTTGCAATAAAAGCAGACATGGCCCTCCTGCTCGATAAACTATGCCATGGGTACTTTGCACAAGACACAGAGTACTGGCATCTTGGCCCGATTTCCAGCTCCCATGGTAGAAGTGGCAGAGGCTGGTGAAAGGACACCATGACAGGGAGGGAGTCAGCAGCCTGGGCTTTGAGTCTTAGCTCTCCACTAGACACTGAGTGACCTCAAGCTCATCACTTAACGTGAGCCTGTGGTTTTTTAATTTTGGAAAGGAGGACTTGGACCAGATGATGTCAGTGTGCCCTCTTGGCTCTAGTTTCTCTACTTAAGCATTATGGGGAGGAATGTGAGTTGGAACCTCATTTTGAAGGCACTGAACTTAGCTCCTGTGCAGAGTGGCACCCCACTTCTGATAAGTTTCGTTATCTTTGGCTACATAGATTGGGAACTATTTTAACTTGTGTGTGTGTGTGTGTTTTCCCCACCAATTCATAACTCATCAGAAATGCCACACTTAGGATTATCACCACCTTTTACAGATAAGGAAACTGAGGCACAATACCAGACAGTGGTAGACCAAGTGAGGTCCCTTTAAGAGCTTTTAAGTGGTTTTGCCAGTTTTTCTTTAATAATAAAATTTTTAAATTCTTGGTGTTGGAGATGTGATGACTATCTCCCTCCTTTCCTAACATAAGCTCAGTAGGCAACCTTGCTGATGGGCAATGAGTTTCTGATGAGACCATTTTTCCCTTGCTTTAGAAAGCAGTTAGTCATTGGAGTGTTTTAAACGAAGGGGCAGTGATCCAGATAGTAACTTAAACTCCTGTCTCTGCTCACCAAACCAAAACCAAAACCAGCCACCCAACAGACAAATAGCACAGCTCGTCAATTTCTCCCTGTACTGGTCCAATCGTGATTAAAAGTAAGAACAGCAGATAAAGTGTGTATCCTAGAAGAGGTTAGCGGTACCATTTATATAGTGTAAAGTCATGCAAACCATGCTTAGAAGGAAGCGGCTTCATTGTGGTGACGTGGGGAGGAGAAAGGCCGTGACCAGCCCCTGCCCGGGTGGGGGGCCGCCACGCCATGCATGCATTTGATGCGGCCACTGGTGAGCCCACTGGTAAGTTGTGGGTGGGCGAGTGCGTGAGTTGTACAGAGTCTGTCTACATTACCAGGTGGAGCCAGCTGGTGACCCCTGTTAAGTGGGCTTTTTGGAAGGGGTCCATATTGAGTCAGAAATCCCATCCCCCGTGGACGACAGAGGCATGGAGCCACTGGGAGTGAAGGGGTCCGTGTCTGTGTCTGTCTCCCCCTCGGCGAGATACCGCTTCTCCCTCATCCAGCTCGACCCCCCGCTGGGGCCAAACATGTAATCGTCTCTGTCCTGGGAGATACTGAAGCCACTCGGAGACCGCTCCAGCTCCTCGTGGTTGACAGACATCAGGGACAGGGGTGTGTCGCTGTCCCTCGTGAGGCTGCGTCTCTGTCGCGGGGAGATGTGGTCCAAGCAGGGGCCGGGCAGGTCGGCCTGGGAGTGGTAGCTCACGCGGGAGTCCAGGAGCGTCAGGATAGGCAGGACGGTGGGCCTCTCTGCGTACGTGGTTGCCGACGAAGCAAGGGTGGCCTGAACCTTTCCGGAACTGGGTCCCCCGCGGGGCGGGTTCACGGGGTCATGTGCAAAAAACCCATAGGGGCCGACTTTGTCGATGGGCAGCTGGTGGAAGCTGTAGGGGGGCTCGGGGAGGCCTGTCTCAGAATAGTTGCAGATGATGGTTTTCAAATCAGAGTACCTGTTCTGGTCTTTCCTCTCCACCTCGGCTGGCGAGGAGGTCCCCTTGGTCGGGTAGTATTCTGTGACCTGCACCTGCAGCCGCTCCATGTGCTGCATGTGCATGTCCACGAGGAAGTCGAGCTTCTTCCCCATGTCGTGGACCTGGAAAATGCAAGGAACCAGGAATTACTGCTTGCCCTGGGAGTTGTTAGTTGTTGAGAGGAAACACCATAGTATTTACTTTCCAGAAGGGAAGAGAGTTCTTGCAAGTCACAATAAGAACTACAGCTGATCATTTATCTTATGCCTCCCACTTGTGAGGCACTGAGCAGGGATATTAGTGCTAATCTAGACAAGAGCTTTCCAGGAAGCAAAAGCTGGGAGCAGAGAGGTGGCTTGAGGACAAATGCTGCTGACTGTCTTTGTCTCCCAGGGGAGGAGGTGGCCTTGATGATGCCATTTGGGTCGAGAAGTGGGAGTTCTTGACTTGGGAACATCTGCTGAGTAGCAAGAATTGTACTTTTCAGAACTGGAGACCTTACCTAGGGGCTTTGGGGGTCAGTGGAAAAATGCATTGAGATAAATGGCATCTACTCTTGTCCACATAAAGTGTGAACTTACTTGGATCTTGAGTGTGTACACACAAGTGTGTGCTCATCTGTGGGTGTAATGTTCTCTCCCCGACAATTCCTAACTCAGGTCTTATCATGCCCTTATACTGATGAGGATACTGAAACAGAACTAGGTGATGGCAGAGGCGAGAGCTGTTATGGATCAAATCAGGTCCTGTGGATGTGAGCCCATTTGTAAATAGGACCTTTGAAGATGCTATTAGTTAACTGAATCAGGGTGATCCCAATATGACTGGAGTCCTTATATGCAGAGGAAATTTGGAGAGGAAGGCAGATGGGGAGAGAGATGGCCAGTGACGGAGGCACAGGTGGAGTCACAGATTGCTGGCAGGCTACCGCCAGAAGGCTACAGGCTTCTGAGAAAGCATGGCCTGCCAATACCTTCTAGCCTCCAAAACTGTGAGACAAGTAATTCCTGTTCTTTAAGCCAAGTAGTCCCTGGTATTTTGTTACAGAATCCCTGACAAACTGGGACAGTATTCCAGCCTTAATAATGGCTAATACTTACCTAGCAGTTAGTAAGTATCTGACACTGATGCACTTTGAATATTAACCCATTTAATTTCCACAGGAACCCTGTGGAGTGGATACTATTATCATCCCTGTTTTAAAGGTGAGGAAACAGAGGCACAGAGAGGGAAAGTGACTTATCTCAGGTCAAAGACCTCATGAGTGGAAGAGCTGAGATTATGAATTAAAATTTAAAAAAGAAAAAATGATGATATACCAAAAAAGATTAATCACTCAAATTTTCTCTTGCCTCTCCTGCACGGATCCAATTTTGGGTTATGAATAAAACAAAGGGGTTGATATGACTCCTAGAGGGAGCTGGCAGTGCCGCTTTTCTTTGGAAATTTAGGTGGCGCATGCTAAAATCTAAGCTGTCTGAGGACACGAGAGGGGGGCTGCATGGGCTGCTGTGGGCGGGGGGGTTTCGCAGCCTGCCCTCCTCCAGGCTTCGTCACACAGGGCAACCACTGACGTGGACTTCGAGGGAAGGAGGACTAAGGACATAGGAAATGGGGGAAACGGAAGCCACTCTGTTTAAGGCGATGCTGTGAAGCACTTATTGCAATGCATCTGTACACGGTTTCACTTAGCCCTCTTAGTAATCCTGCATGAAAATAGTAGCTACCACTTTATTTTATTTATTTTTCACCATGTTGCCAGCTACTATTCTAGGTAGTTTACATGCTTCAACTTGCTTTGTCCTCATAGAACCTTAGGGCTATTAAAATGCCACATGGTAAGGATGGGGAAACCGAGGCTCAGAGTAGGCAAGTAATCGCATATGATCACACGTTCAGTAAGTGTTAAATCAGCTTTTTAACTTCCACACCCTTGTTCAAACGGTGGAAAGTATTACTCAAGTATGTTATCTCCCGGCGAAAAACTGGCATGTGGAAATAAATTCTATATACTTGTATTTGGGTGGGGGCAGGGAAAGACCTACCTGTCGTTCAACTTTTACAAATTTCCCCATCATACTTTGGTCTTCAATTTCTGATGTGGATGCTCGGGCTACATACGGTTCATTCCTAGGAAAAAGCCAACAATTCTTTGAGATCACCATACCCCTTTGTGCGTAGCAAGGTCATTCCAGAAGGTGGCCTTGGCCCATGGAGCTGTCATTCTCACTTCATACCACTGCAGCCTGGAAGAGGCCCACTCAACTCTGGAGGAACATGTGAACCAGGAGAAGCCAGCATTTTCCTGGCTTCAACACTGGTATCTCGTGCTTATTTCCACTGCAGGAAAACTGGAAGCCAAATATTAAGCTGCTATTCAGGTACCTTGGTGTCAAAATTAATAAAGCACCTAACTGTGCCTCGGGTGTTTAATTCCTTTCAGTTAAATCCCTTTACCTTTGCAGTCTACTGACTTCTACTCTGAGGGTGTGTGGGAGTGGTAGGGAGAGTGTATAATCTCTGAACTTCTATAGAGTGGGTGTAAATATTTCACCTGACCCATTCTGTTTAGAATGGAAGACAAATGCTGAATCTGGAAAATGATGCAAAAAATGATGCTGGTGGGTGACGGGATTGAGACGTGTGCTGCATTTGCACTTTGGCTATGCACAGTTAATGCCTGCCTAAATTCCAATTAGTTTTAATATTTTGATGTTTTATGTAGATGCAAATTTTCAGGGAGCCTAGGTATTGCTCAAAATCATTAACATTGGGCACTTTCTAGATAGTTGAATTTTCTCTCTCCTAAGCTACTATCTTCTGCTAAATCCCCAACATGTCTTTGGCTGAAAAGTCTGCAATTAAAGGAAACTGGTGTCCTACCTGCTACATCCAGCCAACCATTGTGTTTTCCTTGGCATGCACAGTGTTTTAAAACACTTAGGCCATCTTAAAAACGAGGGATTTCCCATCAAAATCCAGATATTCAACTTTTCTGGACAAATTGAAGGTCCTTAATTCTAAAATTAGCAACAACAGCACAGAGTAACTGTTACCTCCTTTAGATGGGGAATGTGCCCTCTAGGTCCCCATAGTCCCGATCACCACCACTTCCTATTCCATTCCCAAGACTGAGGCCCACGATTCATTGCATTTGATCATCCTGCCTTTTGTGCTCTCGCTTCTTTGATTAGAGAGTTAAGAGAAGGTGTGCCATATTGCTTAACCCCAAATCCTTTCACTCATTTACGTTACTTGCTTGGCAGACATTTGGGAAGAAAGAAATGTAAATCCAGACAGTGGACTTTCTAGAAGAGGAGAGTTTTAAAACCACTTTTGGGGAAAGGAGAGCTACTTGGTTGGGTGTTACCATGCCATCGGGGCCTGACATCTAACTCCATTCCCTGGCTTTGTCCTGGGAAGAGGACCAAACTCAACCCAACTCCTGCCCCAATCAAACTCCTAGGTTTCCTCTTATTTTATAATAAGGAAACTGATGCAGTTATTTTCATTTTCAATGGTCATGAAAAGGAGAATTGCCCACATGGTCTGGGAAGAGGGGCAGTAGTCAGTCTTTTGACCAGAGACCTTTCAAATGGTCACACAGCAGAATAAGCTTCAACGCATTCTCTTCCTTTTATTTAGGGGAATGGCAACAAAAGAACCAACTTGAGAGTGGGAGATGGGGCTGCTCGGCTGGCTTTGGCACCATGTCCACAAGCCCCACCTGGGAGACTGCTGGGATGGGTAGGTGAAGGCTGCCCCTTTCTGAGACTTCTTATGTTTTGGAGTAGTTGGAGGTCCAGGAGTGAAAATCATATCTATTCTGAAAGAGAATAAAAGAAGAGAGAACAAAGAGTGGGGCATTAAATTACACAGAGTTTTGTTTTCAGAGGAAGCAAATAATTCTATTCTCTCTTAAGTCAGGTGTGGGTTAGGTGGACTATGTAAGGTAAGCTGGGGGAGGGGAGCAGAGGGTGAGATCGAGGTTATAACCTCAATATATCATCTTTTTTTGTCCTGTGGTACTGAGAGTATCTTTCCATCACAAAGGAGAGGGAGGTAGACACCACCAAGACAGGGTGAGAGTTGCATTGTGTTATTTCTCATAGGAAATGTCTACAAGCCTATCTCATCCTCCAGCTCTTTCATTCATCCTTAAAATATCTAGTTAGGAAGTTTTTACTACCAAACCCTAGGCTCCATTTTCAGCTGTGTAGATGACTGCTGTTCCGTGGAATTCTCTGGCATTGGAATGATGGCTCTGATACTAGCTCCTGCACCCTGCTTCCATTTCTGCATGAGGCACAGCTCCTCATCCGTGTCACTGCAGAGCACAAGAGGAGAGAACGGCCTCCATCATGCATGCGGGGCTGGAGTTGGATTCGGGGAGTAGAGGTGGGGAGGAAGACTCATCCCAGGCCCAAGACTATTAAGGCCATACACCCAGAAAGAGCCATATATCTCCTTCTCCTCTCTGGAAGCCCAGCTGTTCCTCCAGGGACACCACCACGTGCTAAATCGCCCTTCCCTTCTCCCTGGTCCACTGAGATATCAGCATGGCTGGGGATATGCAATCAGTCAGCCTGGCACAACTCATAGAAACACATTTGTCTGATCAATATCAAAAACTATGGCAGTGTAACGGTCCCCTACATACACATTAAGATTGGCTGATATTTTGGTGGCTACAGCATAGACATCATGCTTCCTCCCACAGTCTCTCAGAGAGCCATACTTGCATAAAGAGCAGAATTTTAGGCTCAGAATTCATTCACACATCATTCATTCGCAGGCACTGACCACTGTGTGCCTGCTGCTCTCCTAGGCAGCTGACGTTGGCAGTCGATCCCAGTTAGGGCTAAATCAAGGTCATGAATCTCATCCCTCCAACCCGACAGCACTGCTGACTTCCTGCCCATTCGAGGTGATGTTCCTGGGAACTTTGCAGGACACCCTAGTGGGCAAATATGATTGAGGAGAGGAACCAAGGCCCAGGGGAACTCATGTCAATAAGAAACCTCAACAGGTTACGGGATAAACCTCAAAGAGGACTTTGCTTTCCTATCAACCAGTTCCATGACTTTTGACATCACACAGCCCTTTATTGTTTTAATGACTTTTTTCTTTATAAAAGGATATTGTTATAATTTATTAAAGATCTGATGAATCAAGAAAGTAGAAAAAGGAATAAATGAGATATGGATTCATCATCTCAATTTAGCCTCTGTAATTCCTTGGCAGAGGTCATCCTATTCCTTCTCCCTAGGCCTCCTATGTGTGTACATGTCATGTGTATTTCTGGGTAAATAAATGTGTACATTTTTGTAATCATATTGTACATATATATTTGTGAATATCATCACAAGATATATGTGTGCAAATATATATATACACATATATATTTGAGTGTATTATTTATAATCATATCATGCATAATATGTTCACAAATGACATAATTTTTTATCTGATTATATACTGTATCTAAACATCAATTGATGACACCTAACTTTTAAATGAGAGCAGGCACCTTCTCTTAAGCACTGTTTCTAACCGAGGAAACATGGTGTATTAGAGAGCACAGCGGCTGTGTACCCATCATCACCAGGTTTTGCTCCCGGCTCTGCTACCTACTAGCTGGGTTATCTAGGGCAGGTCCTTTGCCCCTCAAGCTTCTGTCTCCTTATCGGCAAAATGATGCCTAATACAATATCTCATGGGGTTGTAAGGGATTAGATGCCTCCATGTAAAGAACCAAGGTGCTCAGTAAAATTGGTGGCAATTATTAACTGGACATTGATTTGTCTCCGTATTTTTAGTATTATAAAAAATACTTGGGGAACATTTTTGTTCTTAAAATGTTCCCCCTGCATTTTGGATTCCTTCTGTTTGCCTTGCACTTTAAGTTCACGTGGCTTCGATTCCTGAGGAGCCAGGGGACTGTCTTACCTTGTCTGAAGGTACTTTATCCTGGAAAGCATGTCAAGATGGCCTGCAGAGTACTGCTCAATCACGTCCTTCACGTCGTAGGGCCTCAAAGTCTCCTTGAATTTTTTTTTATAGAGGCGGAATTGGAGAATTCTGCAAAGTAGCACAGAAGCATTTGTGAGTCATGGGTAGAAAGCAAAGGGCTAGCAAACTCAGGGGCAGGGGGGAAAAAGAACCAAAGAGAAAAAGAATCGATGGGGGAGCACTGCCAACTCTTGGTCCTAGTTCTGCCTTACAGAACAAGGCTGGCTAGTCCCTCTCCTTCTCAACCACTGCCCTTCAGACACTTGAATGATAAGAAAATGGTGGTAACAACAAGAGTTAACATTTATTGAGCATTCATTACATGCCAGGTACTGAGCTGGATGCTTTATGAACAATCCAGCTAACAGATCAATTTCTAAAAGGTGAAAATGGGGCTCAGACAGCATCAGCATCTACCCAGCGCCATCTCGCTAATCGTGTCAGAGCTGGTCCTCAGAGCCAGGTCTGTGTGCCGGCAAGACCTATGTCCTTCTTCACCGTCTTCCCCTTCCTACTGCAGGACAGCTGACATAGCTCCTCCTTCTCTCATTATCCTATTTAGTTCTCCTGCTTGTGAGCTCCTGGGAAAGAAATGCTAGTTTCTTTTCCCTGCATTGTCTCAGGCTTCTCGGAAAGCAGGCCACCCCAAACTGGAAGGTGAGGTCAAATCCTCATCTCCATCTTCCTGGGACCCAATAAAACCACCAAGCTGGCTGATGCTCCCTGAGAACCCATCGTAAGGTTTACTCCTGCTGAGCACAGTGTCAGTTCAAACCCCTGATCACAAGTCAGGGTCTGGAAACCAGAGCTCATCCCTCGCCTTCGTTACTCGTTATGGTGCATTCAGAGTCATTTTGTTTGTCAGAGCCCATTGCTCCAGCTGCTGAACAGTATTTTGGCATATTGGTTATGTCATCCAATACACTTACCATCCCTCCCAGCTTTGTGTCATTTTATAAGCCTGCCCTAAACATTGCTCCATCTAAGGTAGGGCAAACTATGGTCTTTGGACCAAACCCAGTCTGCTGCCTATTCTTCTAAGTGAAGCTTCATTGAAACACAGCCACACCCGTTCATTTATGTATTATCTATGGCCCCTTTTGTGCTACAGTGGCAGAGTTGACTACTGGTAACAGAGCCTGTATGGGCCACAGAGCCTAAAACACTTCCTATCTGGCTCTTTAGAGAAGAGGCGTTGCCCTCTGAACTACAGCCTCAATACAAATGCTAGAATGGACAGGGCAGAGGTCAGGGCCAGGGAGCATCCCAGCAAAGCCCTCCCCCCAGGCTGACACAGATTCACCCACTTGTTTTCTTTGAATGGGATTATCCACGAGTTAGTCATCCAGGTAGCTCTGTGCTCTCATCCAAGCCATATTGCCATCATATTGGACGTGACAGTGTCATGAGAAATACAGTTAAAAGCTTGGCTTAGGTCCAGATATTATAACACTCGCATATTTCCCTCATCTATTGGACTGGGAAGCTTGCTGAAAGTATCATGACTAGTTCTTGCAGAATCCAAGTTAGTTTCTAGAAATCACTGCCTCCCTTTTGAGTGTTTACCAGCCCATAGCCTTATAAAGTTTTCCTTAAGTAATAGCATACTTTCATTTTCCTGCAGAATTCTAAAGCAGAACAGAAAGAGCCAGCGTGGATTATAGATTTTGTTGACACAGAAAAAAAATCCTATCATTGATTATCTTTTAAAAAATGCTAACTAAAAGGAACTAAATGGATAAAAAGCAGCAGAAGAAAAAATATTTTGAGTAAGCAGCTTATCAAGGAAGACAACCCCATGTCAATACTTCACTCCCCTAATCCCTCTTTTAAAATAAATGGGAGGAGCAGGGCAGTTGGAAATGGTATCAGGAGGCCTGGAGGAGAATTTTTGCAAAGAGAACAAGAACCACCGGAAGTGGCTGGCCAGGGTAGGAAGCACTGTTCTTTAGGCAGCAGCCGCCCATACAGTATTTCCCACGAGTGGATATTTTGAACCTGACTCAAGTGTTTCTTAAGGGGCTCCCTGCCCCTCCTTACCCCTCCTCCCACATGCCAAGAGCCCTTGGCCATTGCCCCATGGGAGCTGGGCTGGGTCCTGCGGAGGCACCGAGTGGGGAGGCAGGAGCCTGACCTGACTGCTCGGATGGCGGCCTTCAGCGTGGGGATCATGTCTTCAATGAGGAAGTCATTCCCGTAGCCCCTGTCTTCCGCCGTGGGGTCACCCGTCCCAGCATCTGGGAGGGAGACACTTGTCAATGCCAGGCCACAAAACTTGGAAAAGCTCGGGGCCCCTGTCACTCAGAGCCTCCCAAGCCGCTGGGCCAGTCAACCTCCACGTCTTCATTCCCACCCTGTGGAAACCACGCAGCGTTGTCCGGAGGGGACGCCTTGCCACCCTTCTGTCGCCATCCTGTTATCCAGAAGCCTGAGTCACAGCTGCCTGGATTCAGGACTGTCGGTGGGCGGGAGGGGGCTATAAGGGATATGCCGTGCTTCCGCGGCTCCCGAGGGGTCCCGTGGCTCAGAGCCGAGTGTGGATTCTCGCTGTCCGTCCCCATCCCCCTGAGCTTGGGAAGTCACATTCTGAGCGGTGCCCGCCTCAGGGGGTCTGAGAGAGTGGGGTCAAGGGCCTGGGGGGCCACAGGCCAAGGCTCGAACTCCCTTTTCATCGGGAAAGAGGCTGCCGGGGCCGCGGCTCACACAGCCCACGCAGTGGACGCCTCTTCCCACCCCTTCGGGGACGCCAAGATCACGCTGCACCTGCGTCTCTCCCCCTTCTGGGTGGCCTCCCTGACCACTCACGCCTCGGGGTCACCCGCAGAACCCCCGCAGACAGCCCAGGGCTGCCGGAGGGTTTGCACCTGCGATGGGCGGCGGCCCCGCCGGGAGAGCGCCCCGCGGAGGGCACTGAGGCCTCCCACCCGGGGACACGAGGACCACGACCCAGGCGTCGGCTCAGGGAGGCAGGGGAGGCGCCACTCTGAAGACGAGAGCTCTTCCAAGGGCAGAGGAGGGGGCAAGGGGCAGGGGGCGGGGCGCGGAGGGGACAGGGTGCGAGGGGAAGGGCGTTACCTTCAGAACTCTGCCAGAAAGCATAGGCTTTCATGCGGAAGGCCGTGCGGAAACGCTCTTTATTGTTTAAGCCAACAGGCTTTGGCTCTTTAGAAGGACTTTCTTCTATGGCATCTACATTCAGAGGGGTAAATAGCTTTCCTTTAGTATTGCTACCACGAGGATTAGAAAGGCGAACCCGATCCAAGAGACCCAGCTTTTGGCTACAAAATAAGCAAAAGTTAACAATTTTCTTCCCTCAGTGCAGGCTCTCGTCACGTGCCCTCCCTCCACAAAGCTGCCCATCCTCCTCCACACCTGAAGGGGGCAGTGCACCCGCCACGCTCGGAGCAGGACCGTGCTGGGGTCAAACCCTAGCTCAGCAGCTCACTAGCTCTGCCACCCGGGCAAGGTACTTAGCACACGGAACTTCAGCTTCCCCGTACGCCTATGGAGCTCGAAGGAAACACCTGCTTCACAGCATGGCTCCTTCTCCGGTCCTTTGTACCACCCCATGGTGCCCAGATAGAGACTTAGACCAACACATTTTTATAGAACATTCCTTGAATGGAACCGAGTGACAGAAAGCAGGGGTCCCTACAGCAGTGTCTGCAGACACCCCCCACGGATGGCATCTGGGGGCGGTCCGTGAGCTTGGATGGGAAAAAGCACATCTTTAATTTGCTAACCTCAAACTGGAATTCTGCATCTGTTTCAATTTTGAATGTAGATAAGAAACCTCAGCAATATCCGAAATGCCTGGGCCTTTTCACAATGTAAATCACAGATCATTTCATACCCTATCTCAAGGTATCGTTCATGCTCATCACTCTCCAAAATTATGGTAGTATTCAACCTGCCACTCATTGAGCTCGTCATTAGGCTCATTCACAAAGAAGAATATACTATGACATCTCAAATTTTAAAATATTTTGATAAGTATGTTTCAATGTAGTGTTTCCTTTGTGATCATAAGCATTTTGTCTCTAGGTTCAAAATGACAATTCTGAGAAGGGGCCCATGGACTAATACTGCCAAAAAAGTCCTTCACACCCAAACCGGTTAATAACTCCCAACAGAAAGTTGCTCTGGTGCAAACAGCCAGCCACGCCTCCGCTTGAAGCCCAACTCCACGCCGTACCACCTGGCTGACCTCAGGCAAACCTGTCCGAGCCTCAATTGCCTCATCTGTAAAATAGGCACATGCACTCTCTGCCTCACATGGCTGCTAGGAGATAATGGTTGCCAAGGATCGGGCAAAGAGCCTGGCACATAATGGGTGCTCTATAAATATTTTCTCCTCTTTATCTCTCAACTCCACCCCTTTACCCTAAGGGCAAGGAATGAAGTCCTTTCTGCGTGGCAAATTTCAGGGAAAGACGCATTTCACACAACAATATACTTTCCTCTCCATCACCCAGCACAGGGCTTGGTGCGCAGCAGGCCCTCACATGCTCGTGGGATAAATGGCGGAGCGAATGGATTGGCTGGTTGAATGCCCAGCACTACACCTGCCAGCTCAGCCTCGGCCTGAAGCCGCTGATGCTGGGGCTGCAGAGGTGGGGCGTGAGTGCTCTTCCTGCCGAGCAGGTGCCTCACTGCCTGGGAGTCAGGTCTCCTCTGTTACATGGCCCAACAACACTAGCTTCTCAGAGGTTCTGGGAGTGCTGCCTGCGATCATATCTGCGACGCTTCTTTCCCACAGCCTGGCATAGGGAAGGTGAATGAATATATGAATTTGTATATGAAATATGCATGAGCACATGAATGAATGAATATATGAATAAACACTTGTTATTCCTGCCTCCCTCTGGAACACCCAACACTGTTAGAGCAGTTGATTGAGGAACTCCATGAATAACCTGTCCAGGGTATATTTAGAGAAGCTCCAGTACTCAGCAGCTCCATCTTCCAAAGTCTAAATTTTTGGAGCTGCTTTCCTGATTCGTACTAGATGAATGGCTATTAGGACAGAGAAGTATTTCAGAACCCATGAGCTAAAAATAGTGGACAAAGCAGCATGTCAACTGAACACATGGAGAAGGCTTTCCTAAACCATGAGCTCAGTAAACACAGGGATGATGGAGTCGCCTCTCGGGGTCTCTTCCTTCTCTGCCTTTGGCTACCAGCCCTGCCGTACCCCCAAGCAGATCCACCTTTCCATCAGCACCACAAGTCTTGCTCCTCTTTCCCAATGATCCTCCTGCCTGCCTCTGCACACACAGGCCCTTCCTTGCCTCTCAGCCAGCCTCGTTCCTATGTGCCCTTTAAAACGGGGCTCGAGCAGCACCTCTGAAAGTTAGGTGCTCCCTGTACACTCCAAAGACACTGTTTTGCTCTGTCACAGCATTTGACATACTGTGGGAAGACCGTATATTGTCATGTCTGTCTGCCCCGCTGGATTACACAATCCAGGAAAAGCAGGGACTCTGGTTGTCTTGGGACCCGGCACACCCACCCCCTCCACACATCTGGGGGCTCCGCCTGGTGACTAAGATCATAGGCGTTGGGACAAAACCCACCTGGGTTGAAATGTCCTGACAAACCGTGTGGCCGTGGGCACATAACTTATCCTCCGTGATCCCCAGTTTCCTCACTTGTAAAATGAGGACAATTAGTCCACACCTCACTTGCACTGAAAGGATTAAATGAGGTGATAGATGTAAAGTGCGTAGCAGGCTGTGGGGTGTGGGACGCCTGCAATAAACGCTGGCTCTCACTGTTATCTTGGCAAACAATCCTCCTCCCACGGAGGCAGGAGAAGGTTGGCGACAGTGAAATGGATGGATAAAATTTCCTGGGCTACAAAAAAGTTTTTT